>JAZGTI010016394.1:0-12806 GCA_036877585.1 Botia kubotai
ATTACACAATGATATATAATGATATCACAATGATATATGATGATATCACAATGATATATGATGATATCACAATGATATATAATGATATCACAATGATATCACAATGATTACACAATGATATATAATGGTCAGCTTGTACAGCTTGTATTGTAACGGTAGCTGATTGTAGATATTCCACACCTACAGAGAATTCACACAGTGCACATAATCGTCTTGCTGATTTTACCTGTCTGTCTGGAACTGTGTGTCCAGTACTGACAGGCTGTGGGTGGAGCTAGAAAGACTGTCATGATCACATGATTCCACGAGCCGGAGAAACGGTCGACTGGGAGCCACACGACAACAGAGATGATCCGGAAACATCCTGCAGGACAACAGACCAGAAGAGACCTAAAGCTGCTATTTAAAGTCATAAAACAGCACTGACAATCAAATTTACTTCTGCAACGTGACATCATTAAACGTTATACATTTTCCAGTTTTTTACATTTGACAAATATGACCAATGTCAGGAAAACATTATTGCAAGATCTCAATATTTGTTTTTCTCAGAGTGATGTGCACTAATGAATCAAACACAATAAGGGCGGTTAAATGTGTTTAGAAAGTACATTGACTTTGGTTTCAGGTTGAGTTTAAACATCAGAAAGGACATTTGAAGACGGATTTTTCATGTACCGGAAGTAATCGTTCAGGTCAACAGCGAGGGCTTGATTCTGACAGGTGACAGTCACAGCTGTGCTGAGATCGTGAGAGATCTGGAGAAGACAGAAGGATACAGGAGGAGAAAAGTCTGTGTCTGTCTGTCCTGCACCGCAGTACAACAGAAAATCCACAGTAGCCATGAGTTTCCCTTCAGTGCTGTCAAAAACATCTGACACAAGTTAAAGAAACAGCACTGCACAGTTTAATGATATGTACCATGAGATGGGAAAAATATCACCCAGTAAACATTCAGTTATACTGTTTAAACCACATCTGATTTGTGCGAGCTCAGTGCAATATAAACACAGCTCATCCCATTAGAATTTATACTGAAATAATAAGTTATTAGTCGTTACTATTTATACATCACAGTAACATTTGTCATCACCATTTAAACACCAAATTCAGGTCTTAATTGGTTTGCATTTATTTACTGAAGTATCTCTGCAGGAAACAGTTCAGTGTAACATCTGAACATCTCTCTGTAGTGCAGAGATGAATGTGTACTGATATCTCCCTCAGCTTCTGTGTGCTAAAGGATACAGGCGAGACCAGAGCAGAGCAGAACGAACAGAATTCCACGGCAGAGGTGATAATCCACACATGTGTCCTGCGGCTGAGGGGGTAAAGTGAGCCGACAGCTGGACAAAGTCTCCAGGTGTGAGAGTTCTTCTGTCCACCTGACATGCAGCAGAACACACGTGTTCACCAGCAGCACACAGCTGCCGTCTCTGAAAGACAGAGGCCTCACACTCCGCAGCTCTGTGTCTGTGTCTGTATGAACATCTGAAAGGAAAGTTTAGACATCAGTAATACTGACAGAGTTTTCATGGAATAATTCATCATTTATGAAGGTTCATTCTCACCTGACTGTGTGTCTCTGACAGACTGCAGCAGAGTATCTGAGGGGCTCTCACACACAAGGGTCACATGATCATGTGGATCCACCTCATACAGTCTCAGAATACACTGAGAGTCCACAGCCAGCAGCTTTGGCTTGCCATGCTGTCTGTTGTGCTCTGACAGATCTTCCCAACAGAAACTAAAGACCAGAGATCAAATACTGTCTGACACGCGCTTCACAAAACGAATCAATCAACATGATACACACTCAAAAGTCTGGACACGCCTGCTCATTCTTTTCATTATTACATTATTATTACTGCTTTCCACACTTTAGAGTAACAGAAAATGCATAAATTCTGTGCAGTCACAGGGTAGAGTAAGCGGAAATGACGGCAGAAGCAGACGGGGACTCACTGTGTGTATGTGTCGTTCAGTCTGTGCACTTCTGAGCTGCTGTCTGAGATGGTTTTAATACTCAGTTTCTCTTCAGTGTCTAAACAGCAGATCACTGATCGGCCTTTGGCCAGTCTGATCTTCTCAACACCTCCACACAAAACCTCATCCCGCGGGAGTAACTGCACCTCCAGGGCAGGCCGAACACCAGCATCTGACCCGCTCAACATCTTCGGCAGACGCGCAACTCACTCAACATGCAGTCAGACGAGGAAGTGAACGCAGAATCCAGAGACACATCACTGCATTTCCTGTCTGTGTGTATGAACAGACATCATTCTTCATTATAAATGCACCCGCATAAATGCACATGACCACACGATCATGTAAAAGTACATGACAACATTCGCTTTGAAAAGATGAAACAGCAAACAAACAAACACCTACAGCTGATCATCACGTGTGCGTCATGTGATCCAGACCAGACGTGAGCAATCAAATGCAGAACTATTCCAACTACCAGATAAACTCTAGACATGATATTAACATTCAAAAACATGTATAACCCTGATTTTATTTATAAACACATTATTCTACTTAAACATAAAAATAATGAACATTCTTTGATATCGCCCCGCTCGACAGTTGATTGCTCATGTGCGCTGGCGGAAGCGTTAGAATCAGATGCGCATGCGCGTGTCAGTGATGGACCGGACCGGGTCATGGATCTTCTGTCCGGACTGTTGAATCGAGTCTGGCCGCTGGCGAATGATAACAAAAGGAGAAAGATGGAGGAAAAAGCCCTGGAAGTCTATGGTATGAGGAACATTGAACCTTACACAACACCTTCTGCGGCGGTATCGTGGTACAGTCATTGTAATATTGTGGTACTGACGTCATACATAAAATAATCACCAGAGCGTTTTATATATATACACACACACCATGTTACCGGGCTATGACGTACATTGGAGTGCCATGTATAGACTTTTGTATATGTACAAGTACAATCTGGTACAATTACTGTACCAGTTCCACTGCAGCCTTATGGTTGCTTTAACTATAGTAAAACTGGGGTGTGTGGACAGCTGGATGATTTGCGCTCTTTTTACAGATGTGATTCGAACCATTCGTGACCCAGAGAAGCCCAACACTCTAGAGGAGCTGGACGTGGTGACGGAGAAGTGTGTCGAGGTCCAGGAACTCGGGGACGAGGAATATCTGATAATCATCAAGTTTTCTCCAACTGTACCACACTGTTCTCTGGCCACTCTGATAGGTGTGTGAAATGATACGACAAAACTGTCAACTGACACTGAACACACAACTGCATCTATTAGATAGCAGGACAAATGTTGCCCGTGTTTGCCTCATGTTAATAACTTACTTAAATGAGACCCTTCAATATTTAAATATTTAAACATACAAAGTCCCTTTGTATGTTTAATACATGCAGCATGTTTCATTGTTGCGTGTTTAATACATACAGCATGTTTAATTGTTGCGTGTTTAATACATGCAGCATGTTTAATTGTTGCGTGTTTTTAACATGTTTAATGAAGCTGTAGGGTAATTTTCTTCTGGGGGAAACCTGTCAAACGAAGCAGATGTCGACATGGACAGTGTTTGTTTTGCCCTTCTCCTTAAAAAACATTTAGAAAACTCCACACAGTGCTGACCGGCTGTAGTCATCAGTTTTAATAAACCCTGACTCTGTGTGTGTGTGTGTGAAGGTGATACTGTGGAATAATTGAAATAATTAAATCTACTCTGAAGTTTTAATGTCGTTTCAGACACAGTTCATTAGTGATCAGAGGTTATTTTAATGCAGAAGTTTTGCTCTGTGCCCAGTCTGTGCCCAGACTGTCTGCATGTTAATGCTCTCTTAAACCTCTCAGAGAAAACCTTATGAATAAATAAATATACTGGATCATTTCCATTCACAGCATGCAGACGTGTGTGAATCTGACATTCATGCTGAAATGAATAGATAAGATCTTAAAGTGAAACCTGTTTGAGGACCATTAAGATTTTGATTAAGATTTGTGACATTATGAGCATGACAGGTGGGCTGGGCTGGTGTGTGTTCTTCACATGTCCTTCACTTGTCCTTCACATGTTCATGTGTTAGCATGTCTGTCTGATTTCTAACTTTGTGTCAAACTTTGTGTGACCTGAAGTCTTTAAATGTATTTTGCTATCCTAACTACTGTGTGCAAGATCATACTGGCAATCATAGTTATTTGAATTTATGATTTTTCAGAATCATATCAGACCCATTATCAGATCAGATCAGACCCATTAATTAATGTTAATGTTACGCCTGTCAATCATTCAAACTCAGCAAAACTCTTTCTTGAAGTCATTAGATTTAAAGTTCGATACACAGATGAGTTGAATTAACCTGCTGGGGTCTCTGAATAGTAAATGTTTCCTCATGATTGAGTTTTCAGCTGTTGATCCTGGAGCTGTTGATTCTGACATCAGTTGTGTCGGTCAGTCAGATCAGATGATTAATGAAGGAACATGTTTTCCTGTTTCTGCAGGTCTCTGCTTACAGGTGAAACTGCAGCGCTGTCTGCCCTTCAAACACAAGGTACATCATCAGTGTTAAAAGCAAATAACACGGTATTGTTCACTGTAGCGAGAAAAGTGTGAGATTTCTTTTGATTTCCCAGGTGTTTGGTTGGGTTGTCATGGCGTCACCTGTGTGGTGTTGTTTCTAAGGAGACACATTGATTAAAGGTTGTTAAATGAAAGAGTCTGTCGCACAGCTCATCTCTTTCCTCCTTTCACTGATGTTCTGAATGTCCAGCGCCCCTCTCTCTCTCTCTCTCTCTGTCTCTCTCTGTCTCTCTCTCTCTGTCTCTCTCACTCTCTCTCACTCTCACACTCTCTCTCTCTGTCTCTCTCACTCTCTCTGTCTCTCTCTCTCTCTCTCTCTCTCGGGTTATTGTTTTGGTTATACGGTCTCTGATCTCTGATCTGATTTGCTCTTGCAGCTGGAGGTTTATATAACCGAGGGGACGCATTCAACAGAAGAAGACAGTGAGTGTTCATTAGAGCAGTTTCTCTCTTTGTGCTACTGTAGATGAGACTCTGTGAGCAGGGTGAAATATTGGGCTCTTAAAAAATATGATACTTTTGTCTTTTTGAAAAAGTGAACGTTACGCTTCAGAAAGTGTTGATCATTCATCTGTTGAAAAACATCTAGATGCAGCAAAACTCAAGGTTCTTTAAATGACACACTGTAAACAGAGACCAAAAGATGTTCAGTTCCTGAATATAAACACAGACAATTACAAATGTAAATAAAAAACAGCACAATGCAAGAGAGTTTTCTGTGTGTTCAGTGTCACTGATACTGTGCTTCTGTTTATCAGTTATAGTCTCCAGATATAGACTGATCTGTCACTCCACAACTAGTCAGACTGATGGTAGTGCAGATCGTTAGTGTGCGACCTGTTGTGTCAGTCTGTGTCAGGTGAATCTGTTGTTCTGTCTCTTCACTGGTGTCCTGTGTTTTCTTCTCACAGTTAACAAACAGATCAATGATAAGGAGCGTGTGGCAGCCGCCATGGAGAACCCAAACCTGAGAGAGATTGTGGAACAGTGTGTGACGGAACCAGATGATTGAGTCTGGTACACACTCACACAGACAGACACAAACAAACAAACAAACACACACAGACAGCTCTGATTGTGAGTGAGTCTTAGGAATCCGGTCAGAAACAAGCCCAGCTCACATTTCACCAAATGAAAACAATAATAAGAGATATTATTTTTCAAAAGTAAACTGAAGCCTGTTTGTAAGACAGGCATTGAGATTGTGTTGCATTGTGGCTGCTGTTAATGGTAAAAATATTTCTTACAGTAATGAGAATAATCATTGAAAACATCTGAATGCAGTACAGTAATTTAATGTGAAATGATCTCCATTAATCATGTCCACACATTGCAGCACAATCATTGGACCAAATATAATTTCCTGTTTTGTTTTAATTTCATGGGGAAATGTGACCTGTATTTACCATCATAAAAACTGAAAAGATTGCAGCTGATGGTAATCAGTCTGTAAATATCAGACAGGAAAGCAGCATTAAGATTCTCTTGTCACTTGTTCATCATCTCGTCTCTTGTCCAGTTTCATGCATGTTTTCTGTCAGACAAAAAAACAGCTTCTTGTTAAACTTCCTGTTTACAGTCCAGGATAAACAACAAAATATTTCATCTTGTGTGATCTTTCAGTTCCTGCACTGTCAGACGTGCAGCTTCCTGTAAAATCTGATACATTCTGATTTTAAAGATTGTGTGTTGAAATTAAGCAGATCTTGAACTTTCTAGGCTTGTGTAATGCAGTAGAGTTTGTAAATACTTTGATTTTGTAAGTGAAAAGTCTATATTTGTAGAACTTGAAAACTTACAAATAAAAATCTTTACACTGAGCTCATGACATTTTACATTGTGCTTATTTATCATGGTCCGTCATTTCCTCTGCTCGTTGTAATGACAGTGGCGGCCGAAGGGTGGCGCTCGACATCCTCCAGCTGTGAGGATCTATGCAGTTGGACTGTCACTTACAGAACACACACACACACACACACACACGCTAAGACATGACACGGCCTTTTGACACATTCATTTAATGACATATTCTTTAAAATGATCATGAAACGTTAAATTAGGATTAAATTCATTTGACAGATGATGACTTGGCAATTTTTAACATTTCCAGCAGCCTATTTTAAAGATATATGAGATTTTCTGCAGACGATTCTTTTAATGGTGGAATCATTTTTTAAACCCAAATGCACATGATGTTTGTTTATATGTATAACTATAATGTGGGGGCTGGCAGAGATTTGACATCCATCGTGTGGTCAGAACTTACATCAGTATTGCAGGCACAAGCCATTTCCCAGTACTGTCTTTCTGAATATTGGTTTCATTTACTGCTTCATGTGTCATATAAGGATTATCTTTTGCTGCTCACTAGATAGTTAGCTGAGGTTAACTAGTATAGTTCTTCAGTGTTTGTGTATTACACAATTCAGCTAGTTTTGTAGTGATGCCTCTGGTAAAAGATAATTGATCCTCTTCCCCATCAAAACATGACATTTGCTTTTGATCTGAGGCCAGTGATATATTAGTGTACTCAGAAAAAACCAGGTAAATATTTTGTCCAATAAAATGCTCACTAATATGAGAACATTTCATCAGTATAAAATAAACAGTATAAAAATGAAACTATAAACACCACTTACCTATCAGATCAGGGGCTGTTTGTCTTGGCTGATGTTTGTTCTTTTCACTTCAGTGTAATGTTGGGTTTTATGTTTCAAAGATATCTGCCTTCCTGCCTTGATTTATATTCTAATTGAAACAGGAAGTTGGGGTGGGGCATATCAAAGGGTGTGTCCTTATAGCCAATATAGCCACACCCCCATCACCAACAATTCACCTGGAGGTTTGTAAATGACAGCCTGTGACCTGAGTCACATGCTCATAATGAAATACCACATCTGTGTGTGATGTGTGAAATGAGGCCTAAGGCTTATGTTCTTTCTCCTGACAGACACAGTATCTCACACACAGCCAATGAATGTGAATGACATGACAGAAATGAACAGCTGTCATTCACAGAACTATCGTGACTGTATCAAACACAGTCTGTGTGTGAAAATATTCATATTCCATTCAGGAAACTCCAAAACTCAGAGGATGATATTGTTTTTGAAATGAGTGGAGGGTGTAAGGGAAATAAGGTCTCTCTCCTTCTGTTGTTCTCCATCACTCAGCATTGAGGTGCACCTGAGGAAAACAGAATGCAAACAGATCATGTAAATCAGTCTGTGATTTCTAGAGTTGTGTTTGGATTTATTCTGTGGAGCTCTAGTAAATGTGGCGCTTTAGGATTAATTATGTTGGTGCAGATGGTTTATGCTATCCGTGCTTTTAAGCTACTGTCTAATTTGCATAATTACACAACCTCAGAGTTACTGAAACACAGAATCATCATTTTTATCAAACAAGAGTCAACAGTTAAATCAGAACAAGTTAACAACAGTTAAAATCAGCAGCGTTCAGCAGATGAATGTGGAAAAGAATCTTTTGTGATCTGAGGGTTCTGTCATAGATGACACCTCATAGATGACCTCGTGTTGTCATGGAGAAACAGTTCTGTGGTGATTATTAGCTGTGACAGGTGTGTCTACACCAGTGGTTCTCAAACTGAGAGCTAGCACCAGATGGCGCTGGGGGGGCTGCATAGAAATGTCTAGTTTAGGAAATTATTTTAAAACCTCAGGATTGTCATTTGTAAAATATTAAAAGAAATATTAAATATTTAAAAATAATAATAAAATATTTTTATTATACACATTTTTAATATTCAGCATCAGAGAAATAAGGCTTTTACGAGAATTGATGGCATTGTATAAAGTCAATTGTTTCTTATATAATCCAAAATTCTTAAAGTAAAATCGTAAGTTTGACAATGTTTTTCTCATAAGTTTTCTTTTGGGGGCCACAAAAGGATTCATCCTAAACAAGGGACCTTCTGCTGAAAAAGTTTGAGAACCACTGGTCTACACACATACATACAGAGGAAGATCTCACTGAACTGAATTTCACATATTATCAGTTAAAATAAATGTTAAATAAATGTTTGTCTGTAACAACTTTCCTTTTTGGCTGATGTCACCGAGCCCCCTAATGTTAACTTGTGTTAACCAGTCAAATAGCTAGTTAGTTAATGTTGTAGGATTTAGACCTGCTTTATTTGCTGAACGTCTACATTAGTAGCTCACAGTCACTGGCCTTGTTTCACAAACTTCAGCTAATATTTACATTAAATT
The DNA here is from genome assembly GCA_036877585.1 of Botia kubotai. Lineage (NCBI taxonomy): Eukaryota > Metazoa > Chordata > Actinopteri > Cypriniformes > Botiidae > Botia > Botia kubotai. The sequence continues at coordinate 8,802 of JAZGTI010016394.1, forward strand.
CATCTGTTTATGTGACATGCAGCCCAGCGCATCACTCACTGTGTAAATGTTGCTCTGGAATGGTCTTCAACCTTCACATTAGATGCTGCTTTAGATCTCTCATGTATAATGCTGTAAGATCCTCCATCAAATCTCAGGTCTCCTCTAATGACACACACGCATGTCTGCACGGCGCTGCAGCGCTCATGTGAGTGAACATCATTCACTGAACAACAGCATGTCACATTAAGATGCATCTGCGGGTATAAAACTCCTTCATATGCCAAAATCAACAACATCACAAACATCACAGCAGCACTACAGACACTTCTGCCATTTACCCCAAATAATCCCACACAAAACTCACAAATGTCAGTGGAAATGTCATGTGTGAAATGTCATGTGTGAAATGACACGGCTTCATTAGAAACACACACACAGTTAATGGCATCATGCGTCAGACGCGCGTGTATGTGTGCGCGCGCCTCACATCACACTCAGCTGTGGATGTTAAACTCTCTGTAGATTTACTCATGTTATTGGCACAGATGGTAAATTTAAGGGTCTGACTAACAGGCCTCCAGCAGTTTGTTTGTGAAGCTTATTGAAGTTTAAGTATTAACATTCCTCTCCTAAAATATAACAGATATTTCTGATGTTTGTTTCAGAACATTCTGTCTGGAACATTCTCTTCAGGTTTAGTATGTTTTTTTGGGATGCTTCTGTATGTTTTATGGCTCACCATCATAAGACAAGCTGCTTACAAATATAACAGAATCATTCAAATCTGTCACAAACTGAACACAAGCAGCTGTAATGCAGGTCTACAGAGAGCCGCTGGTTTCATTTGTGTGAGTCTTGTGTGTGTCTGAAGGCAGAATGAATGTTTTGGTAACTGGGCCGCAGGTTGTTCTGGTGTGGAGGATCAAAATCATTTACACAACAAAAGTTCACAGACAGACAGGAAGCTCTGTGTTGATCTTTACTGCATGTCCTGTTTCCTGTTGCTGAATGAAAGAGCAAAAGTCTATTTTGATGTCCATGGCCATCAATAACACAACTCTCTGTTTCATTTTAAATATGCCCAAGTGACACCAGCAAAATACCCAGAAACATCCTCACCATTCAGAAGAGAGTAAAATGTATTTTGGCACTGACTGTCAGTCACTGACCTGTGTTTGTGATTTTGTCTGTCACACAGAACTAAGAAGAATCAGCTGAATTCGATGAATGTCGTCTTGTAATACCCTCTTCTAAAGACACACAATCACTTGCTCGCAGGTTCATCTTCATTATCCCTCACTGGTGGAATGATCCTCCAAACTCTGTTGGGTCTGCTGCATCCCTCACTACATTCAAAAACAGATAAAAACCTCTTTCATGAATACCTGACACCAGTATGAATAGTGATACTTTTAAAAAGTGGCATATTAACCCTTCCTCCTCTCTCTCTGCAGGCATCGCCTCTATCAAGCAACAAGTGACATTACAGAGGAAAGTCAGGACAAATGAAGCACATGCCATCATTCAGTGTGTGTGTGTGTGTGTGTGTGTGTAATATTTGGGTAGTTGTTTTGGGTCATCAGTTTCAGTGGGGAAATATTTGGGTAGTTATTTTGGGTGATCAGTTTCAGTGGGGTAATATTTGGGTAGTTATTTTGGGTGATCAGTTTCAGTGGGGAAATATTTGGGTAGTTATTTTGGGTGATCAGTTTCAGTGGGGTAATATTTGGGTAGTTATTTTGGGTGATCAGTTTCAGTGGGGTAATATTTGGGTAGTTATTTTGGGTGATCAGTTTCAGTGGGGTAATATTTGGGTAGTTATTTTGGGTGATCAGTTTCAGTGGGGTAATATTTGGACAGAGTATATGTTCTTTGAGCAAATAGTTCTATTTAAATTCAAATCTAAATCCAATTAAAGTCTTAGGAGCAGAACAGTGTAAAATAATGAGCCACATTTGTCTTTCACTGCAGTTGAACAGAAAATAGTTTGTATGCGGATGCAGTTTGTTGAATTCCAGAAAAACTTTTGTTGGCAAAATTCTGTTCACAGCGAACAAAACAAACACAATCTGTGTAAACAGCATTCAGATAAATGAGTGGTTAGGAGAAAGAGAAATAAATGAGAGCAACAGAATGTGTCATGTACTGGTTTTAGGTAACTTTAATGAGAAGTGTTTAAGAGTTAATATTAAATTGTACAATATAATGTATGTAATACAGACTTACAACCATGGACTTGGCCAGTCTGAGCTGATGTCATTGATGTCAAGTGTCATTGTTAAGATGTCTATTAAAGGTTAACATGTTTTATTTGCTCTTTCTTTAATTGAACAGAGATATTATCTCATCTGTGCTTCTTCTCATGTGCACTCAGGTGAGACACAAGTAAAGACTGTTGTCATAGCAACGCTGTATTATTGACAGCTCACTTGGCAATCCGTGTTGAATGGTTGTGCTTGTCTCTAGTGGAACAAAGACAGAAGATCATTTTAGAGAGCTGTCATTCTCTCTGGATGAAGACATTTTCCCTCATCTTTGCATCGGTTTGAATTTGATGCATTTTTCTCATAATAACCCTCTTCAATTCAGTACAAAAATACATATAAAAGCAAAAGACTGGCTATTTGAAATCATTCCATGGCAACTATTGTACGGCTGGCATCAGTGATTATGGTCACCATGGCAACGGGGTTTCTGCATTTACATTTATTTATTTGGCAACCGTGACACATTCAGCATTCAAGCATATACGTGTATCAGAGAACAAACATCAGCCATCAAGAAAAATTGACTTTAGAATAACACGCACAGATAAATCGTTTACAAGCAATAAAATGTGTTTAGGAAGAAAGCAGGATCATTTTCATTTAACGTCGAGTTTGGAGGCACATTAACCTGATTTGTCAGAGTGACGCTTGTCATACGTGAGTGTAAGTTACAGGTGTAAAGCACAAGCTGTCTGTTCTTGAGGTGGAACTCTCACTGACACACATACACTCTTCTGCCTGCTGTGTGTATCTGTGAGAACATCACCACGTTCCTCATGTAGATCCACATGTCCCTTACTCCCTTTTAACAGAACAAAATTTATTACTTACATCCTAAAAGTGTACAGATCCAGTCAGAGAGACAGCGGACCAAAGGCAGCAGAATTACAGCCCATATAAAACATCACAACTTCTCCTGCTGAATAATATTGTTTTAATGTGTCTGTCAACGCTGGACAGGAACTCTCAGATCACTGAACGACACACGCTCACATGCTGTCAGATGAGAGGACATGCAGAGAATAATCTGTAGAGAAAATCCTCACTCATACAGTATGCAGCAGTTTGCTTCTTTAGTAAATGTGTTTCAATTATGGTAAAAATTATATGTAAAATGACAAACTGAACACGTCACAAGAACTCTGGTCCTGTTTCATGTGAACTGAGACCACCAGTGGTCTGATTATAACAGACTTTATGTGCACACTGTGTGTTCATTGTTCTGAGAGACTAAAGATTCTCAAACATGTTGCTGCTCATTAAAAAGCAGAAGAAAGATCTTGTTTTTCAGCTTGTTCTTCATGACACTGAGGCAGATTTCAGTGGAATAATCCCTGCAGCTCTGATGCCTTTATTATCAGACCTTGAGAGAAACTATGAACACGAGATGAAGCGTTCAAGCTGCGTCAAGAACCACAATGACTCAAAGATCAAAAGATGCCTTCAGCATTTCCTTTCTGAATGCTGCAGAAATACAGAAGATGCACTCTCAGAAGATACAGTCTCCCTCTCTCTCTCTCTCTCTTTCTCTCTCTCTCTCGCTCTCTCTCTCTGTGCACTGTGACAGTGTTTCTCACTGCATCAGTTAAAGCCTGCCTGACACTCTCTCTCTCTCTCTCTCTCTCTCTGTGCACTGTGACAGTGTTTCTCACTGCATCAGTTAAAGCCTGCCTGACCCTCTCTCTCTCTCACTCTCTCTCTCTCTCTCTCTCTCTGTGCACTGTGACAGTGTTTCTCACTGCATCAGTTAAAGCCT
>JAZGTI010016395.1:0-12805 GCA_036877585.1 Botia kubotai
TTTCTGAACTCACTTGGTATACCTTCATAACTGATGTGATTTCTCCTCTGACGGAACTGTAATGATGTCGTGTTGTTGTCACACTTCAGTAACCCGTTTCTCCATCTCCGCTGATCGTAAATCAGCTTTCTTCATGGTCGCTCTTTTTCTGTCATTCATCTCCGTCTCTTATTGACTACAGGGGAAGTACTGACGTAATCATCCCGATTCAAAATCCTAAATATCAAACATGTTTGATATGTTTGGAGCAGCCCCGATGTTTTTGAGATCAGATCGTTAAAGTTTCAACATTGAACCCGAAAGGAAAATCGGGGTAAAATAGGCCCGAGAATCTGAGCCTGGTTTTATATGCATTATCATATCTTAACTACGAATAGGAAAACAGCAATTTAACATCAGTCAAGAAATGACTTGTGCAGCCATTTGTGGATTAAACTGAAAAAGGCAGAGTTTGTATACAGCAATAATCACATTACAAAAACCCTGTAAAATAAAAACAAGTTGCATTTATTAACACACAGTAAAAAACTTTGCTGCCTTAAATTTTTAAATGCAATCAATTTGGCTGCACATGTCATTTAAATGTACAAGTTTTAAAATGGTGTTGGTGTAACTTATGAAAAATTGCTCTACTTATTTTTCAGTTACACCAGTCAACATTTAAAATACTAAGTTAAAATGACTTAAAGTTAAGCTGATAAAACTTAATTTAGGGTAGCAATTTACAGTGTAATTTAGGAGGAGAAACAGCTATATTTAATGGTAACGGGACTTTTGGAAGACCCAGATGATGTACTGTACAACATTGTAACGTCACGTAAAGAAATCTGGAATAAAGTCATAGAAGTTTGAGAACGAATTACAACAATATAGTCGTATATTGAGTGAATAAAGTTATTTATTTCGTCATTCCATCAGCAGTCAGAGTGAAATAAATGCTGTTAGGACATAAAGTTCTTCTCGTAAAATTAGCTGTCAGTTGAACTGTTATCGCGTTTGTTCTTATAATAACGCAAGAGTTTCGGTAAAGTTTCTTCTTTAAAACACAGTAATTGTAGAATCTAACAAATGTAGTTGCGTATGGGTTTTGAAAACATCTTGTAAGTTTGCTTACGTTTTCTTTTTGCGCTAGAAATAAGTTACAATAAGTGATCAATTTAAAATAGTTTCTTCTGCGCAGCTTTAAAATTACTTTGGAAGCAGAATTCTTACGTTTTATTACGTTCAAAAGCTTGGAACAACATGCCACTGGGTAATTTATAACAATTTTCACTTATAAATTGACAGATTCATTGAAATGTTAATGTGATATTTTTCGCCATTTAAATTTTTTTTTCCTATTTTCGGTGCCACCCCAGAGTATATTGCTGCCCCCTGCCTGACCACCCCTATACAAAAAATTCTGGTTCGCCCCTGATTAAAAAACTCTAATTTAACTTGAGACTTAAGATAGAAGGTTTCTGTAATCCCCGGGTTCCTCAATTCTGAGAGGATGAGACGCATTCAAAAGCCGTCTCATCTTAAATGTGCACATTCTAATGTTTCTTAGTTACTTGGCAACCATAAACCGCATGTACTTGAATGCGTAAATGAAGCGTAATGAACTAGATCACTTGGTGAAATAAAACAATGAAAATGAAACAATGATTGACTTGCGTTTTTAAAATCACATATGTTTACATAAGTTATATAATTACTTTTACATCAGCAGCAACATGGTCAACAGTTAAGAGTATTACTTATCAAAATTTACTAGCTAATGGTTTTAGGCTATCTCGACATGTTTAAACGACACTGTATTACTTTAAAACAAAGTAAAATATTTGAATACGTTTTCCCTCGTTTACCGCGCTTAGTCTCCAGGAGCGCCGCAGTTCGCGCTCGTGTGCCTCCCGCCTCAGAGGGCGCTGAATTTAAACATGATTCATATCTATAAATACAGATTCGTGTGCTGGAATTCACGGAAGAAGGACCTCGAAAGATGAGAATACACAGAACTCCTGTCTGATGGTGAGAGTCACTTCAAATTTTTGTTTTAATTTTTAGACCTGTTGTTAATTTATCTGGGAACCTTATAAACTTAATAGGTTACTTAGAAACGTTAAACCCTACCTGGATATGTGACGTCAGCAGGGTCTTAACAACTAAATAAACATCTTTTGAATGTAGAAGCATATCGTCAGATTCGCCAGTCACTTAAAGACGGTGGTAATGTTTTATTTTAACTATTTATTTTGTTATGCTGCAATAATCAGTGATTACTGTAACTTATCTCTTATTTAGGTAGGTAAATTACATAGCCAAATAATATAAAATTATTGTTTTGCGTCTTTTTAGGTTACATGGCTGTTGGGGTTGGTTTGTAGGCAGTGTTGTTATCTGATTGTTTTATGTAAGCTACAATCACTAACCAAACTGCCAACACAACGACCTCTAAGAAAACACAATCATTTAATCTATTATGTGTCCATGTAAATAGTAGCCATAGTAATAACCTCTTTGTATGGTACAATTAAGATTTATCTGAGGGTTTAGAGAGATAATAGAATTTACATGGTTTCTGTGGGAGACATTAGGCTAAAACTGATGGAAATGTATACTGTCACAAAATGCTGGTGGTCATCAGGCAGTGTAGTTAGTTGATTACATTGTTCAGTAATCACTAACCTCACTACCAGGTGAAGACCAGTTATAGAGCAACAATAATTTATCTTTGCTTTTATAATTATTTGTAGTGCATGTATTTTATTTAGCTTTTGGTAATGACATAAAAAATGAAGTGCATCACGTTGTTTCTGACCTTTTGTTTTTATTTGTCTGTTAATTAGATTAGCATATATTTGGCCCTACTGTAACATTTTCAGTATTTGTTTATTAATATGCTGCAACTAATATGCTGATATGCTGATGAGTGAAAACTGCAACTGAGTAAAGAAAATTGGTCTTGTCTGCCTTCAAACTTTAGACTAACCATGATTTGATTATGTTGCGACTGTTAAAGTTTTATTTATTTTCCTAAAAATATTTAGAGGACTGAAATCACCTTTTGTCTGTCTGTTTAGTATGCACGTGTCACCTTGGCAACCATAACACATCCTACTTTTCTCTTTATGTACTGCTAGAACAGCAAGCACACCAATTAATACATTTACAAAACACAATAAATGCACAGCACAATTCACATATAAAATCGGAATTGTAAATTTAAAATACAATTCATAAATACACGTCAAAGCACAAATATTTTCTAAAAGGCCCACACAAATACATCTCACCCAAATAAATTAAAAATGTTTTCACAAATGTGTATTTATGTTCTTAAATGAATGTGTTATACATATACATATACACTTGTTAATGTACTTATATGCATTTATGGATTGTTAGATCTGCATTTCCAAATCATTGCATTTGCATGGATTGCTTTGAATTTGTGTGTGGTATTTTTGAGACCTTCCTGCCAGGTGGCGATTCACAAATATTGGGTGATTCTCAAACGGAAGGCTGCATCTTAGGGAAGCTGCATCCTTCCTGGCCCAGTTCTTCTAAGGCTTTTAGGCTAGAACCCTCCTCAGCATTAAACAGTAGAATGAGCACCCATCTTTTATTGGAGGATGTCCTGTTTAACCGATCACTTGAGCTTTTAATCCACCAGTCATAACACTCCTTCCTGAACCGACCCAAGGCACAACGTTGTGTTGTACTGTGCATTGGACTTGCATTTTAATTCAAATACAGTGGATTTTAGCTTGAATTTAGAAGACATTACAGCCCTTCACATTCACTGCAATCCAACAATTCCGGCCAACTGATTTGTTACCTAGAATTTTAATATCAAGCATGGGTGGTAGATCCTTTTCATACCTGATGCTCAAACTGAGGATGCAGATACACTATGTCAGTTTAAATCTAGATTAAAGACCCATCTCTTTAATCTCCCATCCCACCCCAAATCATGTCAGTTGACTCAATATGACTCATGTATTTGAACTAAAATGCAGATCCACTGCATAGTACAATGCAGTGTTGTGCCTCTTAAATCAATTCAGGAAAGAGTGTTAGGATTGGTGAATTAAAAGCTCAATGTAATTAGCTAAACAGGGCATCACCCCAAAAAAGATGTTTTGTAAATACAAATATGATAAATATTTTGTAAATAATTATGAGACAAAAACTTCTTCAGAAATCCAAAAACATTATACAATTTTTGATAGAGCATCACAAGAAGATGTGACATGCAAAGGTATTCTGGAACTCTTGTTGTCACAGAATGTTACAGAACATAACTTCATAACATAACATTTTTATAAAGCAAAACTTTAAAATCACGAAGGCCCACACTGTTTCACACGGTGTAAAATTTTTAGTAACTATAAAAGTGAATTTAAAAATGTTAAATCAAATGCTGCACAACTAAGTATGAATTACTAGAACAAATCCTTTAATATTGCATTTTAAATATTGTTTTTTAAAGTTAAAGTAGGGGTGGAAGTTAATGTTTGTCATGTACACAAGAAATTGTAGTAAATGAATATTGTAGTCAAAAAAATATGGTGCCAGATTTAAATAAACAAAAAGTGAAAATGATCCATAATTTTCTTCAAGCCACAGATGCAACCACAGGGAGAGGTACAACTCTGCCAATCTACGGGAGCCAGACTTAAACAAATGCTGGCTGCAGTTATACAAGGAAACCCATATAAATTGACAAGAGGGCAGAAACCCCCAGAGAAGGGTTTTGTACCTGGGTCATCCTTGTTCAGCAATAACCATCTGACCACAGCACCATGGGGGCGACCCTTCCATACAGGCCAACTTTGTGTAAAGCTTGTGAGAGTTATCAAGTGCACAGACTGACCAGTCCCGGCCATAAAGCCTTATAAGTGCTTTAAAGTTGCCTTTGGCCGTTTTGCTGTTATTAGTGTCATTTCCATTTAGTGCATTAGTGGAAATTACAAACTTCTAGTTTCATAACATGATTTAGATCTCTTTGAAAAAATAGCACTGTTCCTCTACAATGTGTAAAAAACATCTAAATTGCTTAAGCGTCACTTTACAAGACTATTAAACAATGCTGATTGATTACCCACTTATGGTGAACACCTCAATGCTTTCCAACAGAGCTTTCTGATGAGCCCTTAGATTTAATTTAAAGGCTTCCACCGCTCTCTGATTCGTGTAAATCACAGAGTTCCTCACAGAGTAGCCAGTTGTAATGTTATCTAACTGGCTGCCATGCGTAAGAGCTTTCAGCCTTTAAGCCCTACATTTGCAAAGTGAGGAAAAATCTTCAATCTTTCTGCAGAGCTACTTTTTCTTCCAGTACTGCTGTACTCTAGTATCTAGATAGTCAGGAAATCACTGATCTTGCTGATCAATTCATCTTATTATGAGAATAAGGGACCAATGATTTATCATTTTCAGGGCTCTGCTGAGGCAAAAACTACTAAAGAAGTACAGTAGCTTGTGTCACCAAATTTAATGGCTAAGCACATTAAACAACACTTTCAGAATTTTGTTGCTTTCCTGTGGTCATATTAAATTATACTTTGCAAATTTTTCAAAGAATTTTTAAAACAATATACGCATCTTTGACACTGTAATATATTTTCATTTTCTCTATGCAGCCTTTCCACATCATAGCTGGAGCATGTGGTCCACATGCTTTGTCTAGTTTTTATCTTGTTTGCTTCAGAAGATAGAATACAGAGTCCACCATGGCCATGGGAAATGCCATGAGAGTAATCAACCTGAAACCCCAAGATAAAAGGTGTCCCATTTTATGTGATAACTGTCTGCTAATTTACCCCCTTCTCAAACCTCAATCAGAGAGTATTGACAGTTTAACATTTTTTTAGGAAAACCTACAAAGAAGCTTTTGAGACTGAATACAATAACATTGTTTGATTGTAGATTCACTACAGAGTGTCATAAAGTAATTATATTCTAGCCTGCTGTAATGCAATAATGCAAAAATGCCAGTTTATTTATATTACATACATATATTACACAAATACGTACTGTGTTGACACAAGACCAGGGATGGAGGGAAGAATTATATACTATTAATATGCAAGGAAACAGTTTGATTCTTCTTTCTCCTTTTGAGAATATGCAAACACTAGCTGTTGGTGTCTTATGCATGTTTTTTATGTGCCAGATATGCAATATTGGTGTAGGCTGTCAAATCTTAGGAGTACTAGAGCTCTTTCACATATACCATAAATCTATGCTGACTGGAGTTTAAGTGCAACCATATTTGGAGTTTGCCGGTAACGCGATTCTTATAATCATGTGACCCACAAACATAATTATAAAAATGTAAAACTCCATATTTTATGTTTTTATGAGGCTGCCATGATACTTTTGCCAGCTTCAATTGTATTTTTAAGGAAAATTCTGGCCTGTCTAAGAATGCATTAAAAACCAATCTGTTCAAAGTGGTACAATATTAGAAAGATTACATATGAACTTATATTCGATGTGCTGTATCAGGATCAGTATTTGCACTTTAACACATTACACTCTCTTGCAGACTATTTTTCTATGAAATAACGAATACCCACAAAAAAGTCATTTTTTATGCTAAATATTAAACTAAGAATTATGTTGATAAAACAAAAAAATAATAATGAGAACTAAACATTTCTTTATACATTTAGGCAAATAAAGTTTTGTGTATTATAGATAAGTGCATGAGTAGTAACGAGAGGCCACCGGTTTTGACAGCAGGGGTCGTTGTCTGACAGCATGTTTGTGAGGACATGTAATATTTATATAATACAAAAATTTTATTTTAAATATTATATACTATGCTTTTCAAACAAATAGTTTTACATGGAAATATCGCAAAGCTAACTAAAATATAAATATGCCTAATACTGAGATTGAAAACAATATAATATAAAAATATTTAAATAAAATATCAGTTTTTCACAACATTAGGTTTCCCTTTAATATCTATCATACCCCTATCGAATTTTCTGAGCTCTGTGGTTCATCACAAGAAATAAATGTAAAAATATGAAGCGTCGTAATGATGTCACTAGGACGTCATTTCAACATACAGGGACTTTGTACCAGACACCAGTTCACCACTTTTCAGATTTTTTAAAGATAATCTTATGCAACGCCTGGGAACACAATAAAAGACTTCGATCATCAATATCTTAGCATATACATATACAGAGATCAATGCATGGTTCTATGTGTGTGTAGAACGTGTAGGACGTCTACGCTGATTGACGTCCGCGGTGGATATGGTTGTCTTGGTGATACGCTGGTCGCGGATTTTCAAGCCGCTTTGTGAGATCCACCCCTTTATAAAAATCCCTTCTGCACTGACGTCAATGCATGTCGAGTGCCAGAGCATCATTCCACGTGCCGAGTATCAGAGCGGAATGCGCTCTCGTTTCCCAGTCATGCAGAGACCTTATCTGGAGAAGAAATGTCCAGGAACACTTGGCACTCATACGCCCTTTTCACAATTTAGATTTAGCATGAGAAACATAATCACAGCTCGCCACTTCAATTGTTTGTGAAGAACAGGTGCCCGAATCATTCCTACACCTCTATATTCTGTAGTTCACTATATGATCATGGCAGCCCAAGACCAAACGCCGTCGCAGCGGGCTCCGGTTCGCGTCGGATTTTATGATATAGAGCGCACGCTGGGGAAAGGAAATTTTGCGGTTGTGAAGCTGGCGAGACATCGTATCACCAAATCAGAGGTGAGTAAACAATCACTTGATCAAACCAACTTACATCTGCACTTTAATCTTTACTAAAAGACAAATAAAATATCTAGATGATGAACCTCAGTATTTGGTATATAATTGCTGTATATAATTTTACGCATAAGTAGCGAACGTGCATTTTAATAAAGAGACGGTCACCTTTGATCTCTGGAGCATAGTGGCAGCTGCAGCATGATCATACACTTGTCCACATTGTTGAAAAACTGGATTGAGTACTTTTAATTTTGCATTGCGTAACGTGGTGTATTTTATTTTAATAGCTGTCATTGTAGGATCAGCCATTGTGTCCCTGGTACTAGTTATTACTAGTATTAGTTAAATTATTAAAACTTATGATTATCACATTTAAGAGTGAAAGCACGGACTAAGGATCAGAGCAGATTAAACCAAACATGTTTTGCAACTTGATTTTTAACAGTTTTATGTTCTGTTGCAATTTCAAGATGTGCTAGTATGACATTAATCACTGTACCAGGATGCTGTTTGCCTGCCAAAAAAGTTACATAAGCATATGTATATATGTATATGTAATCAAATCAAGTCTTTGGCAAGAGAAAGACAGCAACATGTCTAATGCAGGGATATGAGTTATTTTGTTTGGCAGTGCAGCTTAGCTTTGCTTTATACATAAGGGGGTTGGAAAAGACAGATAAAAAAAGACAGAAAAATATGTCCGGAACTAACGTTTACATCCAAATGGCAGGTGGCCATTAAGATCATAGACAAGACCCAACTGGATGCTGTGAACCTGGAGAAGATTTACAGGGAAGTAGAAATCATGAAGTTGCTGGACCATCCTCATATCATCAAGCTTTACCAGGTACTGCATGATCATCCTTTTCACATGCTTCCAGGAATTTTTTAGTTGTCATTCCCACCTTTATCATTATTTATCCAGTGGGACCATTGTGTGTCAAGAGAATAAGGTCTTTTAAACCTGCCCCGAATCCAGTTGTTGAAGCCGGATGCTTTCTAGGGTTAGCCTTGTTGTGTTATGTAAGACTTTTAGGTCAATCAGGACCTGAATGCTGGACGTATCAACAGCTGCCCGCACTCTTACACAACACAGCAGTAACAGTCAAATCATGATGCCACTAACAGCAGTAGTCGTATTGGGATTTGTCTGACATCACACATAGAGCTGGCTTTCTAAGAAAAGCCCCACTGACAAATATTAGACTCGAATTGAAGGGAGGTGCAGGGGGATGGCATCCCCTTGTTAATAAAATGCCCTCTGTGTAACAAGCATCCCCCCTTACCATCCCCTTTAGATGATCAATGCTGTGTATTATGTAAAGCTTATCATGCATATATAGTATTCAAATGATAATTTACAAACTTTAAACAATAGCAATTGGCCAGTCAGAACTCAGGAAGAAGCAGTGCACAAGATCATGCAAGTTTTCATGCTTTTAAAAAATGGCCAAGAGAAGGGTTCAAGAGCAACTTTTAACGTTCTTTAAAAAGAAGAGAATAGAAGGTATGATATTTATTTGATAAGTGTTTAAGATATTCCTCTGACATAACATTATGTATGTGTATTGTATGCTCTACTGCGTTCCATTCAGAAATGATCACTATTCTTTTTCATCTTTGCTGTCCACTGTAAGAAATTTGGAGCGCTGAAAAGGTTGGTCATTTGAAACTCATTTCTAAAAGCAATAAGCTCCAGAAAGCTGTGGTTAACAGTGAATTTAGAAGGTAAGGTGCGTTGTTGAGCTAGACGCGAGCCGAGAAAAACTCCCCTAAACTGTTCAAAATTCTCCTCTAAAAATACAACTTTACAGGGCTTATTGCTTTAAGAAAACAGTTATTCCATAAAAATTTTAATTTAATTCACAAAAGAAACACACAGCAACAAAAATGTAATGTATATTGATACAATGTATATTGGAGGCAGTGCCCTAATATAGGTCAGCGACTCCAGTCGCAGGATCTAATTTCCCACTTCACTTTGTGTCGTCTCTGCACTTTTCTATCACAATAAAGGGAAAAACACAAATATTAAACTAAATCATAAAAATATTATTCTTCTGCCAATAAACGTAGTTCTGATACAGATGCAGTGGTGCAGTAATACTGATGTAATGAGGTCACAGGTGTGTGTTTCAGAAGTAATTTACAATTGGTTTTGAACATAGCTCAACCAATCATAATCAATGACTGGATCTTATTGTGTTATTATTCTTTTTAAGATCTGTTGTTTTTAGACTAGAAACATGTCAGTGCCCTCTTAAGGCATCATTTAGGTCATATGGAACATAGAGATTGTGTGCATGTGTGTGTGTGTACTTGTTTAACCTACATTGTAAGGACCAAATGTCCCCATAAAGAGTAAAACTTTACATTTTTGTTATTGTGAGCTCATTTAATTTCCTTTTCATGCCCCACAAGGAAAACCTTATAAATCATATGAAATGATGTAAAATGTAAAAATAAAGTTTTCTATGAGGGTTGTGTTTAGGGGTGAAATTAGAGGATAGAAAATATTATATAGTTCAGTATGTATGTGTGTGTGTGTGTGTGTGTGTGTATGCGTGTGTGTGTAAAAGAGAGAGGGAGAGATAGCCTGGTGCTCAGTCAGACAATATATAAATTATTTAATGTATAATGTATATGAACATTTTATTCTACTGTTTAACTCTCCCCGGATGAAAGCCATGGTCAGGATCAAATGGGAGAGGATGCAGCTGAGGCAGCAAGAGTAGGGATAATCTGAGCAAAAGGTTCAGGGCTATGAACCATTGTGGAAAATATCTTGTTTGTTATCACCCCAAAATGAAAATGTTATCATTATTTACTCACCCTCATGTTGTTTCAAACCTGTATAGTTTCTTTCTTCTGTTAAACATGAATGCTGGGAACCAATTTGTTGACAGCAACCACTGACTTTCATGGCTACCAGCAACTGTTTGTTACCTACATTCTTCAGAATATCTTCTCATACAGGTTTGGAACTACATGAGGCTGGTAAATGATGACAGGATTTTCATTTTTGGGTGAACTGTCTCATTAAATTTTAAGATTGTTTTGACAATTGCATGTTTAAATGCAAGTGTTATGTTTTTATTGCTTCAAGTTCATTTAATAAAACGTATATTTGGTTATATAAAAATGTGTTTAAAAATTAGCCACACCAAAGAAATACTTCCCCCTTGAAATTGAATACCACACCATCCCCCTTGAAATTGTTTTACAATTTGACCACCTTTATTAACCCATAGAAATTAAAAAATGCTTGGTTAATAGTCTGGCACCAGGGCACACAAAACATAAAACATGCCCCTATAAAAAGTACTGTGGCAGTACCATGGTACAGTAACAAATAGAAATGTACTAAACATTACTAGTCCAAAAAGTGCATCAAAACATTTTTTAATTGAAAATATTATTTTGTGAAAAAAATGCACAATTTAGTTTTGTTTAAAAAATGATTGTGACAGGGATGAAGAGAGGATAAGGATGAAGAATTGTTTTCTCACCTGAAGGCTTTATTCAAATGTGTTAAAAGGTGGAAATGCCATCAGTCTGCAGTGATGAGAACTCAAGTCACATTTAAGTCACAAAAAATTACTTGAGACTAAACTTGTCGACAGCTGACCTGAGACTTGAGTTGGACTTGAACACAAGTGACTTTTAAAAACAAGTCACAACTCTCTTCACTTTCTCATATGACAGCATCAAAATTAAATTTTTCTATTCATTCACCTCAATTTATTTCCTATTAATATGTGCTGCCGCAGCAAATAGCACATCGATTCTCCAAAGCCAGCATTATTATATAGGCATGTGATCTGAAGGCACACATTTATCAACCATTGTTATATCAATCAAAAACAAACAATAACAATATAGCTGCAAGCAGTGATGGCGGCATAGTGCTAGGGCCCATCATAGCTGCTTACAGCTATGTTGTTATTGTGACCAAGTTTGAAGTAACTTGGGCAAATTTAAGACGACTCTTTTAAACTCTGTTTTAAGTGACAAACTGTGACTCACAATAGCCACCTTTATGTCATCAATCCCTAGAACCACAGTACAGCTCAGGTTTAAACAAAATCACTCAATGCACACAGAAGATATCAGCCATTTTCCATTTTTGTATATTAATAATAAATATAATGTCTTGTCATTGCAACACTTCCAGATATTCAAAATCCCTTCACAATTTACCATCTACAATGTCTTGGCATAATATATAGATAGTTTGGTGACTAGGAGAAGTATTTATAAATTTAAAGCTTGGAATTGTCCGAAAATCCATATACAATCCAAAATGGCGAAAAATGAGAACAATAGATATACCAAGTTTGGTGATCCCTTTAATCAAAAGGGGGTGCCACAGAGCCCCCCACCAAGCCCGTGTCTATGCTTGTACACATGCCTAATGGCTGACCAGTATGATGTGTGTGCCAAATGCCATTTCAAGCAGGAATCTGAATACTTGTAATTAGGGAGAACATTATATTACCACTATTACAAATGTAATAGTGTTCATTTTGATTGGGTTAATGTTTTAAGTAAAACCTTCTGTGCTTTATTAGATCATTTTAAATAAACTAACAAGACATTCTAATTCATGTTAATATATCAAAATGAATTTAGCTTGATACACTGTTAATTAAAATAACTAACTGAAAGGACTATTGCAAAAAATAGAACAAAGACTTAAGATTTGGACTTGGGCTGCAGGGACTCGTGAACATGTCTGGGCTGTTGAGCTCTTGTGATTTTAGTTTTTAATTTGTCATTTATTTTAATTGCATCGTTATCCTTGCATGCATCTGCAGGTGTTTAAGAGATTTTGAGAGTATCTCCTCTGTTTTAATAGGTCATGGAGACCAAAAACATGCTCTATCTGGTCACAGAATATGCCAAGAATGGAGAGATATTTGGTGAGTGTCTGTTGTCCTATATCTGCAAATAGACTGTTGCAAAATTTCTAATTTGATTTCGGTCAGTGTTCACTCACACAACTCTCATACAGTGCACATACTGATTCTGTTACATGCGTAAAATTGGCATTTACGTACTTGGCTGATATTTTT
>JAZGTI010016396.1:0-12804 GCA_036877585.1 Botia kubotai
TCACCTTCAGCATGTCTAGAGACAAAACCTTCCCCGTTTTTCCAGCGGCAGGTCCATGAAGTCTGTCAAACACCGCCTCAATAACAGGTCTCTCATCCGGGCGAAAATGAGCCAGACGCTTCTGCACCACAACACTGTCGGTGTTTCCCATCGCCCTGGACGCAAATTATTACACATCAAAATGACAAAGAACATGAAGACACTGAAGTCAGTGGAATCAGAGACTATCCGAGTGTTCAATTCCAGCTGCCGTCTAAACAGACGCTCATGGGCAACTTTTAAACACAATGGATAAGGGGGTTATGAAAATATGAAGTGAGATCTTTCAGACCTGAGCAGCGGTTCAGTTTAATAATCACGATGTAAACACACACAGCACTACTTCCTCGTTCCAAGTCACGTCACCGTCAGAGGACCAATGAGTGCAGGGAAACATTAAACTGCGTTCTGATTGGCTGGATCAGATTAGCGTTGCCTCATAGTATAGCCTGATGATGGTTGTTCTATACATCGTCATGTACAATTTTATCGATGTAGTAACACAATTGTATTTTATTCTTGTATTCTGATCATTCTTGATGAATTGCTTTTTAATGGTAATGGTAACAAGGTTCATCTTAAATTAATTTACTACGACCTAACAATTTTAGGTTGTAATTGTTTCCCTAACGTTTCCATTGAGTAACAAACACGTTAAAATGTTAGTTTAAATGTTCTTAAACTGATTCTGTATACAAAATAGAAAGTATAATCGCTCGGAGTAGAAAATCCATTAAAGCGATACATGGAGGTTTCCAGCATGATGTTACACCTGAATACAAAACAGCCCATAAAATAACCCACCAGGTGGGATAGATTATAACAGAAAAATTAAATAATAATATACACGTGCTTAGTGTGTTAATTTATATCAACCTATTCCTAAACCTGGTTTTAGAGCTTGATTCGGTAAACTGCTAAAAAAGGTTATGCAGCACCTCTGTGTGACCAGGAGAGAGCAGACGTATGCAGCCAGAAACACTTTCTTGCCCGTGGGGCTTTACGGATCTTTCTCAGCGGGCGATGAAAAACGCCTTTTAAGGGCATGAGATTCATGTGAGAGCGGGGCGTGATGACTGCTGACGTTCAACAGTCTTCACCAGAACTTTTAAATGAAGCCGTTTAAGGGCATTTCCATTACTGAACGTGTTCGTTTATAAAGGGGAAATGAAAATAGTCAAATCAGATGATCAGCAGGGAGGGATTGGCGTTCACTGGGATGCGACGGTAACACAAAAGAAACATTTTATGCAATGAATGAACCTCAAGATAGCGGAAAGCACGCGACAGCGACCAAGAATTACTACGCATGCGCGTTAATCGATCTCTCCAGCTTGCAAGTTTCTCTCCCCTGCTGTGTATCATTTACCAAAACACACACATACACACAGGTTTAATTATATTTTCTGTCCCTAAACCCCGTCCTTCCAAAATCTTTACTTCATAAGAGTTGTCCTCAAATATTGTGCAACATTTGAGGTTGACATTTTAAATATATATTGTTTGTGTGTGTGAAAGGACATTATACCACAGGAGTCCACAAGACAACATTTACAACTGTACATTATGACTGAGTACAGTTTAGGTGTTAACCCGCAACAAAGCACTTTTTGCGTCGATTGTTGCAAACCAGCTCGCTCACAATGAACATGCATCGTCGCAACCATGCAACCTCGTTTCACTTTTGTTGTTCCTGTGAATGTGCCCACTGAATGACTGTAGAGTCAATAGAAACGTACAGAGAGAAGAAAACTAATTGACTTCATGCAGAACATAACATGATGTTCTGTTGATGCACTATGAGTTATTTATGTACCATAATAGTGTTTTTAAATAAGACGCGCTTTGTTGCCACCTACAGGGTATAATCTTCTGTACCAAAACATGTCAGTCCTTATATGGATGTTCTGTGTGTTTATATTATGTGCCCATATATGCATGAATGATGTATATGCGGGAATTCTAATATTTTCATCATGCATTCATTTGCATTGAAAGGTCATATCGTGTGCATCAGTTCTCTTTATTAGTGAGTCGTGTTTCTAACAGACACAGCGTGATAGAAATGTGTAACTGTTTATAAAAGGTAAAAAGCTGAGAGGCGTCTTTGGCAGTAACCCACAGACAGCTTCTGTGGCAGCTCCAGTCTGCAGGTTGAGACATGAGGTTTCCTACTTTCCTTTGCGCTTCTGCACTTGACTGACATTTTCTTTCCACAGCCCTATATGGTAAAAGTCTTTAGCACAGTCATTGTACAGGAAATGATGAAAACTTTAGCACCCAAACCCATAGACAGCACACACACGCACATACACACTCACACGCAAACAGTTTTGGTTATTTGTGTTTATACCTAAACCATTATTATGTTAACACCGAGATGCACTTTTTTAACAAGAAACGTGACAGAATGTATAACTTGTTAACATTGTTTGATTTTTCTTTTAAAATGTCTTGCCTGGATTTTAATTTGCATATCATGCAGACAGGCACAACACACACAGACACACACACAGAAACACAACTTCTCTATCTAAACGGGGACATTCCGTAGACTTCTATTGTTTTTATACACAACTAGTTATAAACAACATGACATTAACCCACACTCTAACCCTAACCGAAAACTGTACATTTTACATTTTTATAACATTTTACAAATGAGGACGTCCCCAAAAGATTTGTCATGTTTTGCTGACTTTTGGGTAAAAAATTGTCTGCAATATATGGTTAAGTAAACCCCCCCCACACACACACACACATTGTCACGAGCGCAACCGGTTCTCAGCGTGCCCTCAAGTGTAAGATATCTGTGTGACATGCCCCTGCAGTGTTTGCTTTAAATGTTTCATCTTTAATGGGATGGTTTCAAATGATTTGGCCTTGCTCATTAGGTGTAACACAAAAGAGTCAAAGCTCTTGATTAATTGCTATGAAATAAACAGTGTAAACAGTTCCAGAGGGTGGAGTGTTAGATCACTGACTGCTTGAGTCACAGAACAGTTTCAGTATATATTGTATGAAGGCAATGCCTAATCTAAACCTTATGACCTCATGAAATATGAGGTCAAATGGGATAACATGTTTTTTACGGAGGTATCCTCAAGACATTTCTAATTAAATACTCATCATTAAACAACCAGATTTGTTTAGGACTATAAAAGTTGACATTTACATATACGTTTTTAATGTGTTCTTGACCTTTTGTTGCATTGCATGCGCTTCTGCATTTGGATTGCATGATTCGTATTAGTGCACTAGTACAGTGGGCTTGATCAATCAATAAATAACTTTGTTATCCAGTTCATTGACCCATACACAACAGAGTTATAGCCCAATTACACGGACATCCTAGTGGAATAAGGGTTCAGGGGGATGAATGGATTTGATTTGGCAAAACTGAATTCAGATCAGCTTTTGTGTCAGAAAAGCAGGTTATCCAGCAGATGCTGATTTTTTTCCCTTACAGAATTCAATTGGTACCAGGGTAATGCATCAATTTAATTTACATTTATGACAAAAAGAAAATTATATTCTATTTGCCAAGCTTTATCGTATTTTGTTGTTATGTCACAGTTTTTTGGACCAGCGGTTCTGTGTCTTAAACTGTTTTTTCATCTTCTGGGCAAGTGATATAATGTCTTGTGTACTTGAACCAAATACACGTTTTATGCCTTGAAACCATTTGGTTTTCTGTGATGCATTAAACATTGCTGTTGCAAATTCTGCTGATTTTAATATGTTGCCATAGTAACATTATCTAGCTGGCAGATATATATGAGGTTGGTGGGGCCAGTGAAAATATTGGCCAGGCAAATACAAATTTGAGCTACTGGCCCAACTGGGTTAACAGAAATTGTTTTTTGGCAGAGCCCTGGGGTTCTCCTTTTCTAGATCACCACTTAGCATTTCTACAAACTGAGCTATTGTGTGGCTCTAGAATATTAAGGAGCGGGGCTGGACCTAAACCCACGAACATACACTGAATGTTTGAGATGCAAGGGCTCTTGTCCAAAAAGATTATCTTGTACTCCCAACATGTTGTTGTTTTCCAGTGAGGTCATATCAGACTAATGGTCCAATTTTTTTCTGACCAGAACTTCTGCAAATATGCACTTCAAAAAGCTCCAGAACTTTTACGGCATTGATTTGTTTACATAAACTCGCCGAATTTGTACACATCTGTAGTTTTTCACTGAATCACATTTTCAGTTTTGTGAAAGACACTGACTGGATTGTTGGGAAATCCAGTGACAAGGAACCTACGCTTGACCAGCAGGTTAGTGACTAGGAGAACACAGAGCCACGTTTGGCTAGTTGGGGTGCATCTTTGTTAGCTTGTGACAATAGCAGCACTGTGCTAGACCCTGAATGGTACACAGGAACATTGAGAAATGACCCATTCACTCACTTCCAAAGGGCCCCTCCTGCTCGCCCCAGTTAAATCCCGTCCCCCCAAAACACAGCTCACCCAAAAACCTGACAGCAATCCTTCAAAACCAGTGATTCTCTACTCCTAGAGACCCACAGCACTGAACATTGGTATGTCTCCCTTATTTAACACACTTGATTAGGGGTCTGGGGCCCACCTGGGGTCCTCAACAAATTTCCAAGGGGACCTCATAAATTAATAGGACAAACAGGCATCACACCATGTCCGAACCAAACATGATGCGATGCTGCGACATGCAATAAAAGGTATCTTGTCCATGTTAATCAGAAGTTTTGTCCCAACGAGCCGCCACAGCGATACGCAACAGCGGATTCTGTTTTAGAAAAGTTTTTTTTACTTCTGCGATGTCGCAGCTGATAGGTCATGCACTGATTGACTTGTATCATATTTGAAGGGTTTATCGTAGGGTTTGTATCATATTTGTGTCATATTTACCTCAGATGTGAAAAGGCCTAAAATACAGACCTAAAGAAGATATAAAATGCATAGCGTCATTGGTTCACATGACGCGAGTTGAAAAGCATCTCTCTAAACATGCTCTCAGTCAATGCTTATCATTGTCTCTGGACTTCCTCCACCCTTCGGCTCTGTAGATGTAAATACAGGTGTTTGTATGTAAACAAATTTCTCAGATTTCCCTTAGGAACACCTCCGAAGAGTCACAAAGCTATGCCTCTCCTGCCCATAACAGGAAAACTTTGCGTGAACGCGGCCCTCAATTAATTTGGATTCTTCCACGAGAAGTTAACAGAACACTGTGTTTGTTCTCCTTCCACAGCACTTGACGTAATTGGCCATCAAAACAGGTTTTATGTAAATTCTCTTAGGGTAAGCAAACTTATTATGTAATGTATTTGGCTGTCTCATTTAGTGACAGAACGTGTACAAAATACAAATAATACATATTCACTTTTTTACCTTTACACACACACACACACACACATCACATGTCTTCAGAAATGTGTGTGGGGTATGAACTCCGGTCATACTGGGAGGCTTCTGGAATGCAGGAAGGACCCAAGCAGAATAGCTGCCAGTGACTTCCTTGTGAATTTCTTGTGAAAAAGACGCCAAGGAATCTTCTGAAACATGTCCACACACACAGGCGCACATACTTTCTCTCAAAGACACATTCTGTATGACAGCGAGTTGCAGGAAAGCGAGCGCTCGGCGCTCTTGGCGGAAGTTGTGGAGTTGTCAGAACACGCACGCCCTCCAAAAGCCCCATAAACAGGCAGGGGTATTAAGATAAGGAGCAGCCAGTCTGGCTGTGTGTTTGTGTGGCTTAAACCAGGCATTCTTGTTGACAAGAATCAATATAAAGCTGTTGTCCTCTGTAAGACAAATGACATTCACATGTAATTAAACTTAATAAAGCAGTCCCCATAGTCACCTGTCTCACCCACACATGCTACTCCAGCTAAGCACTTTTTAAAACACTCTGTACTGTTTTAATGAAATTTTGTTAATTAAACTTTATGATTTTCTTAGTATTAGTGATTTTGAAAAAACCCAAACCCACAGTTAGTACAATATTAATAGTAAGCACTCAATATACACACAGCATGCAACAGTAGTTTGTACACTTCCTGACCTGCTGCCACCTGCTGTGAGTCAGGCCAGTGCTAAGCTCTACTGACCCAATTGAATCAACTATTAAGACACAGGCACACAAAGCAGATCATGCACAGGGCCAGATTTCTGAGTTTCTTGWGCGTTCACTTATATCTACGTTTTTTATTAAGTAACAGCGACTCTAAAAATGCTACTTTAAATGTTCTAGGAATGTTCCAAGACGTTGTATTAACATTATTGCTTGGTTATTCTAACATTTTTTACATTTGTAACTGTTTAAAACATTCAACTTAAGAAAAACATTTTTGATATATATGAATATAACTTTAAAAATGTTCTACTGTTACTGCAAGAACTTTTTAACATCTATAATAGAATTTTTACAGAACGTTAGCCAACATTCGGAGAACATTCCCTGTTAGCTGGGCCTGGGCTACCAAAATGTAGTATCATAATAGAAGCCTGGAAGAAGCTTATTGATTATGGCCCAAGCAATTATGTAGTTGTGTTCACATCTGTTGGACTAAAGCAGACAGGAAGAGTCGGAGGGGAGATGGGGGAGGAGTGAGAGAGGAGCTTAGAACTGAGGAAATGTGAGGGTGGGAAATTGGTTTTTTTGTGGACAGTGGGGTGGGGGTGTTTTGGGGGGCATTATTGACAGGCTTTGGAGCAGAGCAGCTTGAGTTCATGAGGCCTGGCCACAGTGGTGGCCATGACAACCCCCACGACTCCCTATAAGTCCCTTGGGATTGTCATCATTTGGGCAGACGAGCAGTGCTCACCCAATCTGTTTGCATTACCTCAGCACTGTCCAATTAAACAGTCACACACAAGCATTGTAAACAAAGCAAAGTATAACACACAAGGACAACAGTCTTGGAAAAACAACAACTTTATTCTGAAATGATTGCTTTTGTGACCATCTTATTTCTTTTCTTGGCTCCTGGAGGCATTTTAAATCCAAAGAAAGAACCACAGGTTAAACTCTTAAACTTAATAAACTTCTACATTCGTGGGCATTTTAATTAGAAAGAAACTCAATAGAAGGCTACACTAGAGAAATGGCTGCTCCTTGGCTGGGTGGAGAGACAGCGAAACAGCCAATCAAAGTGGTTCGAGGGCTATAAGCTCATTTAAGTCTCCGCCCCCTGCATGCAAGTTAGCCAATCACAGTGCAGTGTCTGCAAACATATATACACACACACATACACACAAATGCACACATTCCATGATGTCTTTCTCTCCATGGGAGATTAAGACAGTAAACACAGTGGTCTGTATTACAGAAGTCAGCAGGGAAATGAAGATTAATAGTAAACCCCTAAATTAACATTGCTAGACAAATGCTCTCCATCGCTTCCAATCAGTTTGTTATTGAATGTTACCGAAGCAAATCACAGTGATGACAACTCTGAGCCAAAGGAGCATCCTCAATAATCTCTAATTACAGTTGTAAAAATGCCCCTGAAGAAAAAGACAACGTCATAGCACTAGCTGAGATGACAGTGAGATGATGCACAGTACAGTAGATAAATCAACCACGACCAGACTGGTGAGATGGATGAGGTATGTAAATCTGTGTTCGTCTGTGCGTGTATGTGCTTGTGTGTGAATGTGTGTATGAGATGAAGTTTTCCTCTTCCTTCTCATCCAGTTTGGATGCCCCGACCCCACGGAAAGCCCTGCCCCCCAAGTCCTACTCGGCTTGGGCGTCGTAGTTGGCCCCACCAGCCTTCTTCAGCTCATTGCGGAGGTAGTCTTCCTCCAACTCCCTCGGATCACTGATCATAAACTCCTTGGCAAAGTTCTGTGTTTGGAAGGGAAGGAAAGTGCATGACAACGCTGCGAGTGAAAAAGGGTTTCTTTGCATGAACGCACAGATTTGTTTACAGTGACGATGAAAATCACAATCATGTTCGTGTCTGGGTGTGTCTTATTTTCTAAGTTTGAGACTTTGCATGCAGTGGACGTCAGATTTAGGGAATGCAAAACAAACAACGTACCTGAACGATGTCTTTGACCAGCGTCTTGTCCGTGCTAATCTTGGCTCGCTGCAGTCCACTGACATTCTCACCAATCCAGGTGATCAGGGTGAACTTGGCCCGCTTGCTCATGGCATCGCCTGTCGTGAACCTCACGAAACCAAAGAGACGGTCGTCATCTGGAATCAGTGAAAAAATGGGCTTTAAAGAGAGTACTGGCTCTGAAATATAGAGGTGTGTCGCCCATTTTCTTGGCAAGACAGCAGAAAAGTCTCTGTAATGCTTTTGGTTAGTGCCGAATTTACTCATCTGGAACTGATTGGATTGTTAAAAGTGAGTTACGAAGCACATCCAGCTAACAAGAAACGTTCTCAGAACGTTCTTTCAAAGTTATCAAAGACATTCTTGCAGTTACGTTAGTAGAATGCTTTTTTTCTTAACATTTTATCATCAAAACATTATTCTTAAGTAGTTAGTGGAAGGTTTTAAAAACATTAATTAAAAAATGTCTGATTAACAAGGCCGAGTAAACAATTACATGTGATGTAAGATTCTGAAGATTTATAAAGATTATAAACTACGAAGAGTATAAATGAATTGTGCACAATCAGACTAGAAAGTGCACTAAAACAATGGGGTTGATTTTAATGTCATAACACGTCTCTACAGCTTAGCCGAACTTTGGCTGGTAAATGACAAGGAACAGTGTGGATATGATGAACACTGTCCCTATTGTGCCCATGTTTTGAATCCACACTATTGCTTTGTTTTCATTTCCCAAGAAAGACGTCACAATACGAAAGGCGATATGTAAACGACGTGTGCGAGTGGCGGACAAGGCAGAGAAACTGAGCCTCTATGACATCATAATACACGTGATAAACAAAGCGAGGAGACATTGGGTGAGGACGGGGGTTGTCCTGCTTACCACATTGTATTGATAAGGATAATATGAGGAGAAATATTTTCTCTGCAACACCGCCAGTTTGCTCTCTTGACACACACACACACGCAGCTCAACAACTGGCCACTCGCTTCCCAAATGTACTGCACTGCACTGCACTGCAGAGGTACTGGGACGAGGTTCAAAGATACCATCAATTCTGCTTCATGGCATTTATCTCCAATAGCTGCTTACACACTGATAGCATTATGCAGCATTTACAAGTCTGTTGTAACAATCAGCTGTACGTTCCCTTGCCCTTTGATCTCCTTTACAGATCTCTGAAGCTCACTTCCCTCTAGCTATATACATACCTGCTGACCTACATACCTCCACACGCGTGCGCGCACACTTTTTCACATTGTGTATGATGTACAGAGCTTAAATGAGATCCTTCCAGGACATTCCTGAAAAACAAATACCCACACAAAATCCCCTGGCACTACTTGACACTGAAATTATCTGATTTTCAGTTGTTGATTAACCAGGTTTAAGGAGGTAGGTCAGGGAATTGCGTCGGTTGTATTTAACACGTTCATCAAAATGTTCTTCACCTGAAATGAAACCCAGAGTGAGGCAAACTGGGAAGTTGGCAATTCTCATTAGCTCTGTGTCAACACTGAGAAAACAGAAGAGTTCTCTTATTTTACTATACTCTGAAAAACGGTCATTTCCTCAATGTGGGGGCACTTCTAGCTCGCCCTGTGTCACATTACGGAAGGACTCTCTTCCAGTCAGTCATTTGTGCTGACTTCATACGTTTTCTGCTTTCAGAGTGGCATCTTATGATGATACAGCAAAAATAAATGTATTAAAAGTTAAACCTGTTAGATACCTCTGTGCGATGTTAACATCCACTGAACAAACGCCAGCAAAGTGCATTCATACTCATGCACCTCTCATCACATCAACCACTATACAATAATAACCCAAAATCATGTCAGCCAACACTTTCTGTCTGTTTACCAGCAGAAATGTCAGATTGTTTCTCTATTTTCATTCAGTTCCGTTTCAAACGGTGGTTGGCGACCGTAAAAGTCAGTTCAAGAACTCAGGAAACACAGGAAACTACCAATGTTAAACAAATTAACTTATTTATAGCTTGATGCAAGT
Source organism: Botia kubotai (assembly GCA_036877585.1). Classification (NCBI taxonomy): domain Eukaryota; kingdom Metazoa; phylum Chordata; class Actinopteri; order Cypriniformes; family Botiidae; genus Botia; species Botia kubotai. The sequence goes on from JAZGTI010016396.1 coordinate 10,106, forward strand.
CTTATGAGTTCCTCTTGAGTACAACATCTCCGGCCTTTTCTGATTATATTTAAAATACACAGGTCACATGACTTTGTAGGTAAACTTTACTCCTAAAGGATGTTACTAAGTATTGTGCAGCAACATAAAAGCTTATTGTAATATACAGTTCTACGAAAGATGACATCACAGATTATCCATCATAGTGACAAAAGCCAAAGTATTTCAACACATCTACAAGTTTACATCTGCTAGCGGCTGCTCAGCCCAGTCTTCAGAGACAGAGCACCACACCCAAATCTCGGCTGTATCATGACAGCAAGAGAAGTTACAAATAAGCCTCACATTTGTTTTTAAGCAGAAGTGGAGCATCAGTTCTTTTCCATTTGAAAATAAACCGCATGATTATACACTGTAGTTCAAGAAAAGCCCATAACCACAGAAATATTTGAGTAAATATAAGGTGAAATCTAACGTCAAATGCATTTGCTACGTTTATAAATATTGTATTTATTAAAAGCCTCTTATTAAATCTGCCACCGGTTTATCCCACCGTAGCCTTGCCACCTCATCTAAGACAAATATGAAACCATATATGGTATTGTCTACCTAGGAATATGAAATACTTCCGTGTGGTCAGCCATTATGTGCAACAATGATTTTAAAGCTTAAAAATACCTTTCTATACTTTTAATACTTCCTTTTCCGTGCTTCTAATACATACTTAACAATAAACAATCAAATGAAATAATCAATGCAGGTGAACAGCTGAGATTAATCTTACCTGTACATAGACTCTTGAATTCCTCGTAGTCGGACCCGTGACCGGCTGGCACAATGGTAGATCCATCATACTTAAAAGCAGCCCTATTAAACAGCAAAAACGACAGTTAACTATTGCTAAAAACGCTACCATGGCCGTGTCTCCAAACCTAACGAGCACCCTACACGCACAGCATGTCTGAGCATCCCGGTCGCGATTTTAATGTCTCGAAACGCTGTCTAGGTAGGCAGCTCACTTGATTTTGAAACACAGCCTCGCAGGAACAATCAAGTCGAAATCCATCCCTACATGTTGCTATTCAGAGACAATGTCCGACGCAACAGAATTACAATGGCGTTACTGTTATAAGGTATCGGAAGATTGTATGTGCTGAAACAACGTAACAAATCAAAGCGGTGCGGAGATCTGAATCTATAGCCGTCAAATCAAATTAATGCGGCTTCACTCACCAGGATATATCAGTGCCGTCGTCGCGGACCAGATTGTACGATTCTCTGCAAGCATCTTTGTCGATTCGCGTTGCCATTTCGATGTTGCAAAAGGACCGGTAATGAATCTAAACGCAGAACAAAGCCAAAAGGATCGAGAGAGAGAGATCGAAGAGTTTAGATCCCTAATGTGTGGCAGAGATGCAGACAGAAGCGGAGAAGGTGCTGGTGTGACAGGAGTGTCTCTTCCCTCAGTGGTAAAGAGTGGCAACTAATTTCACGACTCGATTCATTTCCTATTACCACTTAATGGGCGTCAGTGATATTTGTCCGTCAGGTTGCAGTTCTAGTGAACAACGGTGCGGGTCTCAGGTCCTCCTAACGGCCAATCTGGGTATTGTGCTGAATTAAGTCCACCCAGTTCTGGTTCGTGTCTTTCAGCAGTTACTCTGCCATCTTGTGGATCTTTGTTCGTCTTGACGTTCATCTAGAGAACAATGCAAATCTTTAACCTGTAATATTTTGCTTGCGGGCGATAATTACAACGGGTGGATGACGCTCATCTAGCAGTCATGCTTGTTACATATTCAATTGATCATATCCCAAAATCAAGAGACAAAAGGAAATGATGTTTTTATATTATTTTATATTATTATAAATTATATGTTGTATTCATTTTGTGATAGAATAGTGTCACATTGCCCAAACGTAATTTTAATGCATTATTTATGTAGAGATACTGCTGATAACACAGTGTACAGTGCGGATGTCAGCACTGTTCAGAAACCGCATTGAAAGGTGAATAAGGAAGGACGAACTTCCAGAAAACAGCATTATGTCATTGGTCATTATGTAAAGCCATATGGTGGATTTCCATCGGCAAATAGGAGCACAAAATGCGATTTTACTCAGACCCCAAGATCCAACCCTCCCACATTTCTTAAATTTATCATTAATTTATTATTTACATAGCATGTGCAATCTTAATACATATAGAGTGAGGTAAAATGGGTTAGTGTGTTAACACACTCAGCCTGATATATGTTAAGAAAGTTTCTATTATTATTATTATTATTTAGGGTGCAGCCCTAAAGAGAGTAAATAGTACGTAGTGTGACTTTTATTTTGAAACAAGGTGCATATGCAGCCTGGATGTGACAACTTCCTAACTGCAGCTTTACACAGACGTGAACCAAATAACTTGTTAATTTGTGACGTAATGGACAGTGAGAAGCAAAATGCACACACAGAATAAAGGAATCGTCAAAGGTATGCATGCATACCCATGTCATATAAATCTTTGTTTTATTTTACTCTCATTCATTGTACTGTTGATTGTACTACCCCTTACCCTAAAACTGCATTAATAAAAGTCATTTATTATTTAATCTGGATTTAATATGTTAACCATGTTTATACATTTATCAATATGTTACATAATATACAAATAATATTATCACATTATATACAAGCATAAATAAATCTAGCATTTGCTTTAATGAATGAAT
>JAZGTI010016397.1:0-12804 GCA_036877585.1 Botia kubotai
TATGCTGGTTAAGTTTGTATAGAAACAGTCTAACTGTATTTGATCCGGAGCACATGAGAAATGATGTAATTCTATTGAAGTGGGTTGCCAGTATGAAATCTCCAGCTACTTTTTCTGGATGTGCTGTTGGCAAGTACTTTAGTCTTCATTCATTTGTTTAAAACAAAGATCTTAAAAATTTCCTTTAACATTGGGTACATTCCACAGACTATTAGAAGCCATTACTTTCAAAGGAGCATTTCAAAGCCATGAGATATGAATATTCATTAAGTAATTTTGGATTAAAGCTCATTAACCCTTTTGATTATTATCATTCTGTAATGAGGGAAGTTCAATTTACATGAGGTGTCGGGTCATCCTCAGATCTTGCCCCGCTGTGGTCGCCCCCCCACATGGAGCATGTTGTGGAGCTCCCCTGAGTTAAGTAAACATGAGGCCAACAGGGGAAATCAGAGGCGTTATCAATAACACAAGAAGAACCTTCTGGGGAATAAATCCAGCCCTGCAGACTCCAAGCCCCCGTTTGCCTGCAGAGCGATGCCAGTCAACAGGGAACGTTCTCAGAACACTGGCTAAGGTTCTCTAAAAGTTCTTTTCAAAGTTATCAAAAAACGTTCTTGCAGTAACATTAGTAGAATGTTTTTAACAATATATATCATATATAGTGGAACATTCTAAAAATGTTACTGAATTAATAAAATGTATGTTCATACACAGCAGCATGTAAATGCATATTCAAAAGCTCAAAAGTTTAGTGTGACGGCCCTTTAAATCTGGCACTAAATTCTCTGTGGATAACTTGTCATGACAAACACATTAAAAGTGCAACAATGTTAGAACCCATGATCCCAGGAGACCCATAGAGGCGAAACATCGCAGGTTAAATCGCCAAGAAAGGTTCCATTATAGAATCTCTGCTAGCAGATATATACGGAAGACGGAGCGTAAATGAGCCCCACGATTTTCTGCCTTTATGTTGGTAATGAGTCACAGGACAGTCTCATTGACGGGCTCAATGGATTCTCAGCAGGTTGCCTCTGCACTGTTTGGTCTGTACATCTCACACTGATCTCTGACTGTCAAACTGAGATGGAAATGAGGGGCTGGCTGCAGATATGCACCTCCTAAGTGGGACCAAATGACCCAGAAACATCGATTGCTGATAGTGAACAGCAGGTCTGGTCACATGAGGAGGCAGATTTTTCATTGCTCATAGGTTACTCATTTAAAGTTCAAGAGACTCATTGGGGTTATATTTACTTTAAGTATCAAATTTGTTTCTCTTTCAATTCCATGGGAGGGAAAAATACACGTAGATGAAACAACAGTTGTTCATGTGTGTTCCTGTAGCTCAACTGGTAGAACGTTTGCAGTGCAAAAGTTGTAGGTTTGATTCCCAGGGAACACAACTACTGCATAAATTGGATGCACTATAAGTTGCTTTTAACCAAAGCGTCTACCAAATGTGTAAATGTAATCTCATTATTCTGGCTTTATGTATTTTGGTCACTTGGCAAATCTGATGTCTTGGGACATCTGAGCACAGTTTGAGACCTCTGCTTAAATGACTTTTGAAACTTTACTGGATACACATTTTTTGTGTATTTTAGCAGAAAAGCAGGAGATTTTAGCTGAAGTCTCCATTTGATCTCAGTTAACTGACATTGCTGTCTGAGAAAGAACTGAGATGTTGAGGAGATCTCATTTGTCATTTTTCTGGCCTGTAAGTATTTTCTTTTTCTCTCGTTCACTTCATCTGTCACTTTTCCCAGTTTTTCTCATTTTTTGGGAGGTAGATCCCGTTATCCCTTCAGCGTCTCCAGTTGGTTTAGTATAGCAGTAGAGGTGTTGTGTGGGACTGTGTGGGACATCTGCTATTGCTCTTTGTGTGAAACGGGGAAGAAATCACATTAGCTTGTCTTTGTCTGTGGCTCTATGGCAACTACAGTTGATGATGTCGACTTGAAGGGAATAAAATGAAGCGATAGACGAGAAAGAGAGAGCTGAGGACAACGAAAGGAGCTTAAAGAAGGACAGCAGATGCTTCACACATATTTACTTATCTCACAGTCAGTGATTGTGTGGACTGATCTGGCCGGCATCACACATAAGGATGAGATAGAACTGTGTGACTTTTAAGATAGTCAGAAAGTGTAGTACTGTAAACTGAGGATGGCTTATAAAAATATAGGAAACACATCCCAACTTTTGGTCATGCTTACAGTTTAAGTGTGACTTTTTTGTCTTTTTTCAATCTTACAATACTTTCTTTTATCAGTTTTATTCCACATGCAGAGACAGACAGTTGTGGATTGATTTCCATGTTTAACACTATGTCAATATGAAACATTGCTCGGCAAAGCATCCCAACTGGCTCAGCACAGCAACACTGGCTCCATTGGGGGGCGGAGCTATTGGTCAGGTCGACCAATGGCAGATGAGAAAATTGTTTGGGCAAATCTGTGTGAAACGTTTTTTTTTTGCAATTCCATTTGGTGATGCCCAGTGGTGCAGAAATTTAGCAGCTTTTAATCTGTCTGCAGGCATGCAAACTTCCTGTTATTTAATTGCAGAGAGTATGTAGTCTGGATGTACTGGAGTGATCCTATAGTGTATCTTCTCTCAATAGACGCTAATCTGTGTGTAATCTAGGCGACATGTGCATCAAGAGGCAGAGCGGGAAACACTGTCCCACAGGACACAGCGTACGGTCTAAAAATCTGCATGCAGCATGTTCAACCCCAACCGCAGACGTGACGATGAAGGTTTGAGGGGACATGTGTGTCATACAGTCACAGAATGAAGGAGAGTGTGTGTTAGGCAGAAGAGCACTGTGACTTTTCCCTGTGTTTACTCATCATTGATGGCTAATACAGTACAGAGATATTGTTTCTTGGCTGTGGTCTGTGATTCACTGAGGAAATTTCTCTAGTATCGTCCTTAGAAAACGGCCCTGTTTTCTGTTAAAATGATTTATGCTTACCAGATACTGAAGAATCTTAAAGTCACTTGTTGCTTGAAAACAATTATTTTATGTAGAGTTTATGCTGGTTAAAATTTCCAGTCGATTTCCAGAAACAAAATGATGTTTTCCCCTCAGACTGTAATATGAATGACAAAAGAATATTTTATGACTTTGAAACAAACTTAATCCTTTGTTTTTGAGCCCAATCTATAAACCTATCAATAACTGTATGTAATAAAATATTGTCGCGTGTTGGAAACACACATTTTATCTTTTCTAGAGCCGGTGGATTTATTTAAACCTACAATAATCAATGGAATCATTTAATCTTATGTAAATCTTTTGGCACAATGAGATTTACATTGTGCCAAATGTGATCTCCATTGTTAACGTTCTCTGTCTGCTCTAACGAGCTTGCGGTCTAAGCAAAAAGCTAATGAAAACATGCAGGGCTCTTCATAATCATGCCAGTAAATATAGTTTTAGGCATTGCTCAATCTGCAGCCAATATCTCTGGCACTTTTATCAAACTATTGACATATTGAAAAAGTCCCACGTCTTGTTAGTCCAGAGTTTTCAAGGTTAAGTAGAGCTGTAGGCTCTGTATGTGAAGATCTATCCTGAAGGTTTGGATGCATTGCCGGCTCTATTGTTATATAAGTGTATTGCACAATTCAAGAGAGTAAGTAAAGTTTAGAGCAGTTGCTAAACATTCAAGAACACCAGAGTTTACATAAGTTACTCTCAGCCCCTCAGAACAACAAAAGTTTACATGACAACTCCCATTTCCCAAACATAAACCACATTTTCTATTGTATGTTGTTTATGTTTCTGAATGTATATTTGTATAAGCTTAAACGTATATTTATAAGCAGCCCGGTTACCAATTTGCGCCGCATGCTTTGGTGTGCTGGTAATTTTTCAGGAGGTTTCTGCAGGGAGAACTGCAGGTAGGTCCATTAGCCGAGCTCAGTTTCCACTCGCTTCTCAATGCATTTGTTACACTTTCTTAAAAAACATGACAAACCTGCTCTGCACTCCTGGAGCATGTGCCCGCCGCTGAGATTTACTGTTCGCCATAATCGCTCACAACTGTTCAGCCGCACTCAGATGGATGCCTGGACCATAAATCCTGAATACGATACAATCGCACACAGTCAGACATCAGCGCAGGTTCAAACAGACCAAAAGTGGCATAACATTCCCTGATTTTTGGTGGATCAGATCAAGTGGCTTTGCCGAATTCCTCTTGGCATTGTTTTGACGGGTCATTTTGTCCATTAAATGGTAATATCTAGTTGTGCGTTTTCTTTAAATAGAATACTGAATGTTTGCGCAGATGCATGACATCACTTTTAGAATTGGTAATCCATCTCAGATTTCTTTACCGTTGTTTTGTATTTATTAGCAATAGCGCTGTCACAATATCAGATTTTCATTACATTACTGTGGCCAAAAGTATTTATGATATTCTTGTATGGAACACGTGTAGTATAACCACAATATCAATAATCATGTGTATTATTATCACAGTTATTGTCAATACCCGCATATTGCGTCACCCCAATTAGCTAATATAAAGTTTTCATGAGAAAAACATATTAAAAATTTATATGTTAAACAGTTAAAATGCCTTGATAAACGACGTGAAACGACAGTACGATCTAGGAGAATCTGATTGGCTGAGCACATTATGAGAGCCAGACCTCCAACTTTCAGATTAGACTCGCATGCGACACTCATCCTGGGGTGAGAGAGCCATTGAGGTATCAAGCTCAGCAGGGGCCATTTCTGTTGGTTCATTGTGGGTCTAAAGTGGCGAGGGACCAGCCGGCTGTGCCTTTGTGTTTGCCCCTTTACCTCCTCTGTCGTGTCACCAACTTTTTCCTGCTTTGACCACCAGTTGGGCCAATCAACAGATGGAGCAGAACCACACAAAAACAGAGAGAGCCTTTCACTGCTGACACACAGAAAGCATCAATTCTTCACTTGATGATGTAGACAATGCAGTGGTCCATTAGTTCTCCACATCAGTAACCCATGGGAAGACCTGAAGACCTGAATTCTGATTGGTTCGTAAAGACAAAGAGGTTTCTAAAGCAAAAGAGTTGACTGTAAATCTACCTTTAGGAACTTTGGGAAAAATGGTTTAAAAAAAACGTAGATACAGTGCTTCGTGTTTTGGAGAATTTAGAAGATTTGGTGAGCCATCAAAATGCAGTAACTCCAGCTTTCTTCCTGTTCTCATTTTAGACTCATTTGTGCCTTCAAACGTTCTAATTTGTTGTTCTTTTGTCTTTTTGGCCAACATTAAGGATGTTGAATTAGATTTCCTGATAAAGCTTGACTTCTGGCAGAGTGGTTCAGAGCTGTCTGAGAACCTGAGACCTGGTCTACAAAGAATGAGGTGAAGGCCATTCTTGGAAATTGATGTTTCATCTCCATTCAGGCTAAAACTGTTTAAAAAGCAGCCTTTGAAGAAAGTAAATCTCGGGTATGGTTGACATAACTGTGCTTTTGTGTAATACATTACAGACTTGCAATAAATTAACAAAAAAGTTTGGTATTGTGTAGTATTTTGCTGTGATTATAACATCAAATAATAAAGGATAGACTTCTTAAGTCGGTTTTCATGACATTAATAACTGTTTGGGTCATTAGGCTGTTTATTTATTTAGTTGATTAGTTAGTTGGTTGGGTGGTTAGTTAGTATTTCACATTGGGCATCATGTCAACATGGGTGAGAACCTCACTTTTTAAAGAACCTCACCAAACCTCCCATTTGACAGTGTGTTAAGGCTGGATTTTGTCAGTGTGGTGTCAACAGCAGTCGGCAGGTTACGGACACTCTGGGGGTATGAGAGCATTTTGTGGGAATAGATCAGGACAGAAGGATATCTTGGACACATCAATCAACAGCACCAAACCCAGAGGGCCTGCCTGCAGAGAAGACACAGATTTGTAAATTGCAATGAAAGCTTTATTACTGCAGTTGTGAGCTGATTCATTCAGATGCTTAGGGCTGTATGTATTAGGGATTAAGCAGTGCATGGCCTGATAATAACATGAAAATGCATCATGTGTTTCATTTTCCAGTAAACACAAAATGCAAGCCAAAAGAAAGTTGGAAAATTTCCTTTTTTCCAACATTAATCTTGTTTGTTAAACATTTGCAATAGTTGATGTTCAAACATGATTTTTGATTACATTTTGATACAGCGCTTCTTAGAATCAAGGCTCTTAATGTCGACACAGAGAAGGAGAAAGAACACACGCCACAGTCTTGCTCATTCATAAATATTAGGGCTTCTCAGATAGAGTTTGTTTTGTCACTGAAACCTAAAACCACAGAGCCCAAGATGTGCCTCAGGCAGAACGAGAATTCTTGCTTACAGAAAAGACCCCCTGACTTCTAAGAGCAGGAAAAGGCTTTCGATTTAGTCGGCTCTTTTATTTGTTTGAAAGAAGGTCACGCTGGCTACTTGTAGGATGTTTCGGGATCACGGATCTGTCTGTGAGTTCTTTAAAACTGCTGTCTGGTAGACTGAGGCAGTGCTACTAGAGAGGCAGTGGAGCGAGTCTAGGTGAAGTGTGACCCAGGCATGCAGACTGAGTGTCGCTGTACTGTGGCCCTTAAGTGTCTGCTTCATGGATCCATGAGCCACAAAGACAACTGGAAACTGACAAAAATGTTTTTATTGATTGGCTGATCTATAAGAGAATCCATGCACTGTGTTAGCAACATTCCTCGATTTAACAGTGAATGGATAAATTAATTAAATGTATACATTCGTATTCTCTTTGTGACTTCCTCCTAAAGCTCTCTGATTCCCAAGAGATTTTGATATGCATCAGTCTGTAAGTGAGCTCCCTCATCTGGTGTGATTTATGACTGATTTCTCTCTGATAACTATCTGCATCTGATTCGCTGTTCTTTTTAATAACTAAATGCCAAAATGTAAAACTAACTAGGACCCAGGTTACCATTTTAGGTTGTTAGAACATTTCCATAATGTTTCCGTTACGTAAACAAAAAATGTCAAGTATTTTAATTTTTTTCTAGGAAATTTTAGATAGTGGAATGTTTTAATGTTTTAACTACTTAAGAAAAACATTTTTGATATATGATATATATAACATTAAAAAATGTTCCATTAACATTACTGTAAGAACTTTTTTATAACTTTGAAAGAACTTTTAGAGAACATTGGTCAATGTTTTAAGAATGTTCCCTGTTAGCTGGCAAAGCTCTTTAAGGGTTTATTTTATTTCTGTTTCCAATTTAGTCTGGTTTTCACACAAGGCTATTGCATGACATTAGTAGATTACATACACTTAAAAACTGCCCAAATCATAAGGACTTGTTTTTAATTTAGTACTTAATATTGTTTTTCCCTCTTTTAGGAGCTTGACAGCCACGGTCACAATAAACTGACTGACTGTATTAAATAACATTCTTCTTTTGCATTCCACAGGAGAATAAAGCATATTTTGGTGAACTGCATTAAAAGAGATTATACGACATTATTTCTGAAGACACAGGCGGCAGTAGAAAGAGACTTTGAATCACTTTTTGTGAGATGGTTATTATGTACATTCACTCGAGTTCATCTTCGTCATATTTCATATTTTGGTTTCTCTGCATCACGTTGTGATCCTCATCTTTGTAGTAATCGATATAATCTACAATCTTTATTATGTGTTATTATATGCATAAAAGCTTCACATGGTTCAAAGCAAGCAGTGATGCCATTGTACATCTCCTCAGGCCAGAAGCTTTAATGAATTCGGTCATCTGTTGTTAAAACTCTGTGACTAATGCCACAGAGAGTTCTTGTTGACTCAGTGAATGGAAGCAGCATGTGTCAGCAGAGAGTCAGTGGTAGTGAGGAGGTAAAAGACACTCATATAGAGCACATGCACCACAGCGACATCACTGCAGACATGCCGCTGTCCGTCAAACTTTCTCTCAGAGCTGGCGTGTAAACCTTATTTATAAGCCCCGTCTGCACCATAAATCTACATCTGTTCACACTTCACAACATTTTCGTCTTAATTTCAGGGGATAAAATGGTGGCGGTCCCTTAAGAAGAATTACAGATGCTCCAGCGTCCAAGCACCCAGCTAACATTTTTAGGTTGTGAGAACATTTCCCTAATGTTTCAGTTGAGTAACAAAAACGTTAAAACTGTTTGGAAAGTTGTAGGAACGTTCAAAATGTCCAGTTTTTTAGATGTTATTGTTAGATTAATGTTATTGTTTGGTAAAAATGTTGTATTCTGTAAGATTTTTAGAACGTTCCTCTAACTACTTAAGAATAATGTTTTTGATATATATATATATATATATAAAAGTTCTATTAATGTTACTGCAAGAAGGTTATTTAAAAACTTTGCGAAAACATTTAGAGAACGTTCTAAAAGAACGCCAACGTTCTGAGAATGTTTCCTGTTAGCTTGGCAGTAGCTGTCACGGTGTAGTGGAGTTCTCCTCTGTTTTAAATGAATATAATGACTTCGTTTGTGGTTTTAAATGATTATAATGACCTCGGGTTTGGCTAATGGGGCTAATGTAACTGCAAATATTTTTAAGTATTTTTAAATATTTTTAAAAAGTCACAATTAGAGCTGCAAAATGACTTGTTGAAAACCAAAAACGGTTATGATTCCTGCAAAGTAAACAAGGTCATGCTGATGTCATTTACTTTACTTAAGATCTGTGAACATAAAACATTCGTTTCTTGGGTGAAATTTTGACTGCAGGACAGAAAACAGATGGTAGAGCATAGAGGGTGACTTAACTTTTCAGTTGCTTGACATTTGTTTTTTAATGGTCTTCTATTTTTCCTAATGGCTGTTATGATTCGTTGTGATTTTTAGGGACTGTTGTTTACACAGTCTTCACAGCTTGATTGTGAGTTAATGTACCTCTTTGTGTTTTAGGGTTCTCTTACAGGTTCCAGGTGGATTTCCTGTCTGTTCTGATGATAATAACGTATACAGTGTTAAGCTTGGTATTGGTGGTCTGCATGATTCTGCACAGTCTGTGAAAATTCTCTCTGGTTTCTCCACTTAGCAGATTCCTGCCCACATTTATGATTGGCTGAACTACAGAAATGAAAGAGTGAGGAGAGGTTTTGGGCTCAGCTGAGAGAAGGGCTGCGTCTGATTAGTCGCTTCGGCCGCGCTCTGTTCTCAATTAACTCCACAGTCGTTTCTTTTCGTTTTTTCTGGGTGGTTTAGAAAACACACAAGCTATCAGGCACCCGACATATATTCTCAGCCGCGTGAGAGACGGAAAAAGTGCGTAATCATCTCGCCGATGTGAACGCGTTCAGGTTTCGGGTATTTCTGCTATTGTTCACTCTATCGGAGGATCGCCAGCTTTGCTCTGCAAAATTAAAGAACGAATTTTCCCAGAGTTCTGGAGTTACTTACGTGACACGCCTGTAATGGCATTTTTATCCCGAATGTTTCCTGCGAAACACATTCCTTTTGAAAACGTCCAAGTCGGCAGATTACGCGCACATGCAAATATTCATTAACTCCATTCTTGCCTTTTAAAAAAAACTAAATAACAACTGTTATTTATTTATCCCGGTCAACATCAAAGGTGTTCACTTCCTCTTCCCTTAACACACGGCGTTCATTGTTTACTGTTTAATTTTATTGGCCACATTTAACTGTAGCATGAAATCTCACACCGGCGCTTATCTGCTCTGCAGATCATCTGACTGGCTGTTTCCAAGGAGAATAAAGGTTTACAGAAGGGAATGGCCCTTAATTCTTTCTAATTTAGTGTTTGAAGGGAGAAAGCAGCGTTTCTGCGGGGCGACCAGCTGTGCGCCGGTCATGAGTGCGGCCCGAGGTGAATCAGTGTTTTGGCATGAGCTGAAACCTTTCTGCTCCTGTGTGGCGGGTCTCCATAAAATCCTGTCCAGATTTCTTTGTGCTCTTATCATGATGGAGAGGGCAGGCATCCACAGGAGGTCCTCCACTTAACACCAATTTGCCTCCCTGCAGGTGCTCTTTGATGTGGCCATCATGGAGAAGAGGGAGGGAGTCATAAATAAGTGAACTTTCTGAGTTACCCCATCATTACATGGCCACATGGACCAGGCTCGGCAACCTTTCCGGTCCAGAGGTCGTAAACCCACCACAGGCTACACAAACAGGACCCTGACACACCGAGGGAGAAACTTCACCACACACACATTCCTGCTAGTCATGACACATACATGAAATAATTTAACCTTTATGAGTACCGGTCTAAAAAATGGACTATTAGATTTATTTTGTTTGTTTATTTGAATCTACTGAATGACATATCTGAACTGTTATGAGAACTCATTAATATCTCACTTGTTTCTCGAAGATATGAGTTATTTTTAATATTTAAATTATTTTAATGCAATCTGTAACTTTATTTGATTAAAATTGAACAGAAATCCATTATTGAGCAAGTACATAACGAAAGAGTATTCAAAACGGTCTATTTACCTCACCCTGATCTGCAACGGTAAGCTTATAATAATGTTTCATAATTTGAGCTGTCGGGTCTGATTGCCCAGTAAATGTCAGTTTGACTTTATTTGACTTCAACAATTGTAAAGAAAAGTACGTAAAGTAACCTGCAATTTTATGTCTCAAACATAGATGGCGATAGAGAGGCAGAAGTTACTGATTGCAGCTTTAATAGGAACCTCCTTCTCAGAACTTTCTCCTAGAAAAACGACCCCAGTAATTTTAAAAGTGTCACCTTTGGAATTTAAGAAGAGATCTCCGACTGTGCTCAGATTTGCAAAGCTGATGGAGATGTCAATGTTGGTTCCTCTTGAAAACTGAAAGAACTGTTTCTGAGCGATGCCATTTTCCTCCGGCTTCACATAACGCAACTCCAGTTTCATTTGTTTAAAATCCTCCACATTACATAAACATAACTAATCATAATACTGTTACTAAACGCTGCAGATGCTCATAATTTTTAACGGCTTTACGGCTGCCACAAATAAAGCACGCAGAGCAAAACAGCCTGAATAGAGCTTAGCGTTCCACTGCGTTCCAAGTCTGTCCCTCTCAGCTTTAGAAGTGACTTAAAAATCCTGTCATGTTCACATGTCTGTAAATAATTATAGTGAAAGTTGGCAAGCAGAGGGTGTTGACAAAGCCCTTTGCTTTAAATGAGAAGACCACTAGCCTCAGCAAAAACTCTAAAACCTGCAGTACAGTACATCAGATATGTTTTATTTGTACAGTGTTGACAAAGCTGACATTTGCTGAAAAGAGGCCCGTTTAATACTGTATTTAACGTAGTGTGAATGCATATACAGTATCCCAGCTAACAAGAAACATTCTCAGAATGTTGGCTAACATTCTCTAAAGTTCTCTCAAAGTTCTCAAAATGTTCTCTCAATAACGTTAGTAGAATGTTTTATAAAACATTTAATAACGTTATACATCATATATCAAAAATGTTATCCTTTGTGAGTGGAACTTTTTAAAACGTTACAGCCTTAAAAGATGTTTGAGTAACGTTCTTACAACCAAGCAATAGCGTTAATACAACAGCTAAAAATCTAATGTTTTGAATGTCCCTAGAACTTTCCAAATAACACTTTTATCATTTGTGTTACTTAATGAAAACGTTAGGGAAATGTTATTACAAACTAAAATTGTTAGCTGGGATGTTTGTAAACACAAGTGTCACAGTGAGATTGTATATCTCAGTGTCCTCTGTTCTCAGATAATTCTGTTAAATTGACTTAAATTGAATTAGATGTGAACTCTTTATGGCTTTAGGGGTTTAACTCTTTAGAAAGCAGGAGAAATGTGTCTGGCTGGCGAGGCTTTGTTGAAACGGGTGCTGGTCTTGGCCCGCAGCACACAGAGAGGCCCGCTTGTTAGACGTGAATAAAGAACACAGGAATACAACGCCGGGAGAACACAGCGCTGCATCCAGAGGGGTCGTCCCCGGATGCTGAGAGAAAATTCTGTTAACCCCTGACTGCTGACACAAAAGCGCCCATTGTGACGGCCGCTTGGATGTGCGTTTTCGGGCCACTTTGATTGAATGTAAAATAAGCCTGTTCCTTTTCTTCCCGATTGGCGCTTCTTTCACCCCCCTCTGCTTTTATTTCTCACAGATCTTTAGATTCCATTTAGCTCTCATTCGTTTCCATTGAAGCAAATTATAACGGTCAAGTACTTCTGAAATAATGCGCTGTTTGGGTCTGGTTTTGGGCCTGGTTTGCAGCTGCCGAGCACAGACTTGTATCTCATTAACACATAATAAACATTCGGCTAAAATGTGTTTGCATAGGATAACAGGTTCACAACTTCCTCCGTCATGCAGGATTTAGAGTCACAATACAGAGGAATGACACAAATGTCCTGCTCTAAATTTCGAAATACTTTGTTTTGTTACGCTAAACCAAAGCTGAGCTGGAGAAATCACCATGTGGTGTAGATTATGGAGAGAATTCTCAGGTCCAACATCCTGCTTCACAAATACAGAACCACAGTGACAGTATCTAGCTTGTAAGTCTGGCCTGTACATTTTAACTGGCCAGTAACCAGTAATACAAGCAGTAAGTGATGATGGAAAGCCCTTTATATTGAGCAACCTCGAGTGAGACTCTTATGTGTACCATCTGCTTCCTGGATCACCAGCCGGTTGAACTTTCCAAAAATGTAACGGTACACCATGAAATAGGCTTTTCTAGAAATAGAGTCACTCCGTAATCATCTGTCTTTATTGGAGTGCCATTTAAATGTAATTTGGCTTGTAGAGTTAACTGTAGTACCTTCATCCCAGCCAACAATTTTAGGTTGTAAGAGCAT
>JAZGTI010016398.1:0-12803 GCA_036877585.1 Botia kubotai
ATTTAGCATGTCCATCTCTTACATATTACTGTAGAAATTAATTTGCAAAAACATCTAATCTGTTATAAAAATGTGATTATAAAGCTACAAAGAACTGCAACAATAAAGTCCCATTTTATTACATAAATTACATACAATTTATTAATGAAAATTATTATATAAAATCATGTTTAAGTCCATTCAAGTGTCACCAAATCAGACCCATATTTGTCTTTCTAGACACGCCCTACTGGAAAAATAAGCAAACAAAATACAGGCCAGGCAGTGTGTAAAAATGTGGACCTACAATATGCATTACAAAAACGGCAAACCCAAAAGCCTTCAAATAAAATTCATTCTGAAGGCAACTGGATTGGTATTTCCCATCACTCCCAATATTTCCGTATCATTCCATACTTGCATAAAATGTCATTTGGATTGTTCTAAAGCACATGTTCTTTCTTCTATCTATGGACAGAATATTATTTCAAAACATAATTGATTTTCACAAAAGCAGCATGAGGTTGTTCAGTCTTATGACAGATCAGTCAGATCTTGAAGCCCCTGAGGAGAAAACAGGCCAATTACAAAGACCTCCGGAACTGTCATAGTTTCATACATAATAGTTTGTAATCCGTAGTGTGGTCATGATGACAATGATAATATCAGTTTAAACTTGTGACTTTTAAAGAGCTACTGGAGGTTGTATATCCGGTCTTCGCCCGAACAACACAGCAAACTCTACAACACACGTTAAAACTATTTAAATCAGCTTTAGATTGGCCAAGTTTTTTTATTCCAGCATTAACCTCGGCCACTTTGTTTCACATCAGAACGAAGCTAATTTTAACGCACTACTGAACAGATTGGACATCTCATTTCATCATTAATCCGGCGAATCTCCTCTGGTTAGTACAATTATAACAATGAGAATATGTAGTTAAAGAAAGAGGATGAGTTTGTCTCCTGAAGGGGTTTGCCGATGCTAATGGAAGTCAACAACGTTTTTGACGGTGATATAAACACGCTGTACACTATAAATATCACCTTTTTGCGTTATGTGCTGTCTGTATTACTCACTACATTACTGCAAGGCCCCTTCGTTCAAATGACCGCTGTCTTTGTGAATTCATTGAACTAATTGATTTCAGCAGGAGTCACGTTGTTGGCTATCATGTGATTGTACAGGCATGGTTTTGTTAAGCGCCTCGCGCCTCTGGACGGCAGTGAGGAAGGCGGCTCCTGCTGTCATTCAGACGGTCTGCCGGCTGTCCATTCAGTGTGACCACGCCCTCTGATCCAAGATGAAGCCGGTGGTCAACCGGTAGCAGTAATCACGGCCAGTATACACTAACTAAACTTTACGCATACTTTTGTGTATCTCAAGAAGTATTAAAAAACTAAAAAAAACATGGCTGAAGAGCTATTAATCACGACGCCAGGCGCAATGACATCGGTAAGTGCTACTATTTTCATCAGCGAGACATCTGTATTATGCTAAATAAAACTTTGATTTTGTTATAACAGTAATGTTTGTAAAAACAACTCGCTCTATTGTTTTATATTCTCAACTTTGATAACATCCATTTGCCATGTATGTCTGTATCGGCTAAAATAGTTCGATTTTAAAAGAGTTCATTTGAATGGTTATTGAGTTTAAGTCGACATAGAGTTTTTAAAAAGGTTTTAAAGTGTTTAGTAAAGTCGATTATGTTTAATATAGACTAATAATTTCCTTTACTACAACGGTGTGTCGAAAAGGAAATTATTTAATAATTTACAGAATTAATTAATGTCACAAGACAATTTCTCAAGATCTTTCCTCACGTGCAGGTCAATACATGAGTAACTGCGTCTGACCACTTAGTGGAGCAAATTAAATTTTCAGTATGTCCACTCATGATCTGAAGCGTCACGACTATTGAAGTCTCACTATCAGAAAAAGCTTTTCTCTCGTCCTCTGGCTTGAACTGTTGCTTTAACTTTCAATGTTTTAGAGATTATAAGTCTTTGTTTAGAATAGAAACGAACAGCATAGAAAACAATTCAATAAAATAGAATTACATTCTATTCTGCTGTATTCTATTCTACGCTGTTTTATGTATTCTATTAAGGCTAGTATATTAGTATATATCTACATATTAGTATATTGCTATGAGTATTCCAAATACTAAACACTCTTAGACAAAAATATCTATTTCCAATAAATGGAAATTGGGCCTCCTCAATGACTTGTATAAATGTATCCAGGAATACTAAAGTACCTCAGACTTAACTGTTAATGTAATGCTGTGCGTTAGGGGCTACTCAAGAGTTTAAGTAGACGGTTCAAATGTGTTAACAATATCTTTGTAATGTCATTCATGTGTTGTAAATAAGTATGCCAATCTCAACAAAAAAAACAATTCTATTAAAAATTCACAATACAAATGCAATGTTAGGTTATTAATTGTATTATAACTGCATACTGTTTGTAAGCTTCAGCCTACAGCTTAATAGATGATACTTAATAGATGTCACCATATTGCTCTTTAATAGCACCTTACCTCATCCCTGCTGGCAGTGGCTTTCCTCACCTCCTTTGGTAGCTCTATGCTCTATGGATACAATTTAGCTGTGGTCAACTCTCCTGCTGGGGTAAGGGCTCTCTAACACACTTAGTGACATGATTCTGTACCTCAGTGGTCCAAAACTGTCCAAAAGGTCATCCAAACAGAAAGTCAACAACATGGCCAATACACGTACCATCACCAAATGTTTCATAAATGTAACTTTCTTTTGATTGGCCTTCAGCAGAGAGATTCAAGTCTGTGACATTGCCTCACAGTAGACTGGAGGAGAGAACAAATATAGTGACCTGAACAGAAGAGCTACTGAGGCAGGATCTCAGGGAATTTAGCCGACTTAACATGGGTTCTACACATTCTATACATTCTTGTTGACCTGGAATTCTAAAAGGAATTCTGGGATACTATGTACATTTTTATTTATAAAAATTGTTAAATATTATCTTAGAATTGTTAATATTATATTATCTATACAAAGTATTCTATTTATATTTATGTTATGTACGTAATTTTAAACAGAGAAAAACGCTTGCACAGCACAAAGACATGGGGCATAATGAGATTGTTTTCTCCAGTTTTCCCGAGACTTTCCCCAGAAACTTGAAGAAACAAAGTGTTGAAGCCGTACTTTTATGTTTCTCTTTTTTATAGATGACTCAGTTAGATGTTATTTGTTCATCTTGGCTTGTCAGGCATTTTGTGCTGCAGTGGTTGCCTCTAGCAGCTCTTCATGTATATAAGTAGAGACCTATTTGCCCTGCCCCATTAGCCTGTTAATGATGAAAATATTTAAATTTTCCTGTCTCCTGACTGGCTGTTATATACCCTACTTAAGTGGCTTTGTTTTGTGTTGTTTTTCTTGGAACATCGTGTGCTAATGAAGATGATTTAGTTAAGAAAACCAAACATTATGACTGAAAATCGTATATATTCTGATGTGGACGCTCTATCAATATTATCAGTGGTCTATTTTATATGAACTTGGTTGTTTTGGTTCAGTATTATTGAGTGGATTGAAAGGTTGTGATAGGGTCCCTTTATTAATAGACTTTAGGCTCAGTTACACCCTTTTTCCACTTTATTAAAAAACTGTAGCGTTTCCACTGACATTAATTTGAAATGTAATAAAAAATCTGGATATTCCTAAACTTAATAAACTGTAACCTTAATTATGCAGGCAAAGGGGAGAGAAAGTGAGTGACAGAAAGAGAGTAAGCAGTGATTGTCACGAGACAGAGGCCTGAAATTGACCTTTTAAGTCCATGAGTATTAATTGACCTAAGCCTATAAATATGTCACACTTAGTAGTAGCTTTGAACTTTAACTTAAATATTTGACTCATATGAAAAGACTGGAATGTTTGAGCATGCTATAAAAGCTGCCTTTCTGTGTTCATGAATGAAGTTTTACAGTGTCTTGTGTGTTAAATTGAGAAGAACAAAACATGTGGTTCATTTTTTGTTATTTTGGACCTTGACAGACCCAGAGGGTTTGGAAATAATGACAGAATTTTCCGTTTTTAGTGGACCTTAAATGCTGTGTATTAAGGATCAAATCTGTGTATTAGGCAACAGCAAACTTGCGTGTCCAATGTATAGAACATATTTTGCTATTTTGTCATTTTTCTTCATCAGATAATACACACACACACACAGATGAGTCAGATAAGATAAGAAAATGCTTTCTTTGTGTCATTTGTAAGCCATGATATAGTCCACTTATATAGTCCATTCATGTTAAATATCTCTCTTACTTTCTCCCGTTTCCTTGTTACTCACAGTACATCAAAGACTTTTATAACCGCACAGTGGTAAGTCGGAATGGGACAGGACTGAACGAGGAGGCCCTGACGCTTATGTATTCACTCACCGTCTCTGTGTTTGCGATTGGAGGCCTGATCGGTTCGTTGATGGTGGGCACGCTGGTCACCAAATTTGGAAGGTAAGTCAGGAGGAGACCCATAACATCTGGCATGGTGCGGTCAGTCTGCCAGGAATTCCTCCGAGTGTCAAGGCCACTGAGGTAGATTGTTTCTCATCTGTCACCCCTCCTGACCTCTCTGACCACACTAAACGACCTTGCCTTTGTAAATGGCCTTGTTTTGCACTTTGGAAAAGAGTAGCCTCTAAGCTTCTTTGTTCTTGACTCTCCTTAACTTTCCAAATGACCACAGCTACGGTTAGCTTTTAAATACGTCTGAAAGCATCCGATTGTGCGTGTAGAGATGGAACCGCCAATGCCGCCATTGCCTACTTTAAACGAGGAGGCCTATTTTGCCAAAGGAAATTAGAAAATATACTAGCAAAATAGTAGCTAGCTTGCACTGAGGGTCCAGGGTATCAAATTGTGAGGCGGTGGAGGCCCCTGATAGTCTGAGGCCCCAGGGCTCTGGCCCAATCAATAATCCGGCCCTGACTTTATCTGATTCGTTAGCCATAGCTTACACTTTTATTTTGTGCTCTTCAAGGACTCTGGAACTTCTCCTGTCTGGCGTGAGTGTCTATGAGTGGCGCCACAAGATTTGACTGCAGACATTTAAATGCAAATGAAAGACAATGATTCATGACCCTATTTATTGTTCTAATCAATTTCAGTCCTGCAAAATGTTTTATAGCGCTGAAGTGATCATAACGCAGAACACGGCGCAGCCGTCTGTAAATCAGGGGGAAAGTTTACAACTTGATAGAACTAATCAAGGAAGGCAGCTATTTCACCCAGCAGCACTGTCATGGAACATCAGTTATCTGGTTTTGATAGTTAAACTCCCAGGTGGCTGGCTATTGAGCATGACTGTCCCAGCTTAATGAACAGTGCCTGAGCAGGACTCCACGTTGTTTGCTTTTGCAGGAAAGGAACAGTGGTCAACTCTACTGTACTGGTGTTCTTAGCGGGATCACTCATGGGATTCAGCAGGATCTGTGGCTCGCCCGAAATGGTCATCTTTGGTCGTTTTGTAACAGGGATACATTCAGGTATGCCCTGTAAAAAAAAAATTGAAATCGAATAGCTAAATCAAGTTTTTAAAGCTGCAATCCATAACTTTCATTTGGTTAAAAATGATCAAAAATCAGTAATGGAGCAAATACATAACACATCAGCGTTCAGAATGGTCTCCTTACCCTGGTTCGCAAATGTAAACTTTTAAAAATGAATTATAATTTGAGAATTCTCAGGAAATGTCAGTTTGGATTTGTTTGACTTCAGAAAAATAGTAATCTGCAAATGTATGTTTCACACAGAAATGGCGACAGAGAGGCAAAATTTACTGATTGGCCCTTTAATAAGCTGAATGACCTCTGCTCTTATCTCATCTCCTTCTCCCAGGTATCTCCCTCAGCGTGGTGCCCATGTACCTGGGAGAAATCGCTCCTAAAAACCTACGAGGCTTCCTGGGGCTCATGCCCAGCATATTTATTTGCATTGGGGTTTTTTCAGCTCAGATCTTGGGCCTGCATGAACTTTTGGGAAAGGTACAAGAAGAAAGATGTAATGTATGATTTGACATCATACATTACATCTGGTTATGGTTGATATCTCTTTAATATGAATGTACTGAGTTAAAGCCATGCTCAATATAACATTTCATTTTGTGTTGTTTGATTGGCAGGAGGAACACTGGCCCCTGTTTCTCTCCCTTGTGGTTGTTCCCACCTTTATCCAGCTGATGCTGTTACCATGGTTTCCAGAAAGTCCACGTTACCTGCTGATTGAGAAGCACAATGTTCATGCTACCATCACTGGTGAGAGAAATGCGTTTTGCTTTGGAGTTTTGAATTTTAATGGCATTTTAATCCCACCCAACAGCAAACCGGTCCTGCACTGGTCAACATTTTGCAGATGATATACAGAAGGGTTGTGTTGTCCTGTAGCTCTCTTCTCGTGTTCTAAGCATAAAGGTTTTTGCTTAAGACAAGAAAAATGATTAATTGTTCAATGCGGCAAGAAAAACATTAAAATAGAAAATGCAATATTCCCTGAAAACGTAATATCTTAAAAAAACTTCATAAACTCTCTAAAGTCTTAATATTTTATGCAGTTTTCTACTGTGTTAAATTTGTTTTGTTAAGTTCAGATATTCCAGCAGCGAAGGGGAAATTATTGTCATGTCATGCCTGCCAAATTACTTTTTACAGTGATCCTTCCTTGTAGCCACACAGTCTGCTGTATTTAATTATAAACTGTATGGGAAGCCAAATCCATGAAAAAAACGGTAATTACTGAAATGATAATATCGCAAATAAACCACATACCCGGCTAACATGTTCTCAAAACATTGGCTAACATTCTCTAAAAGTTCTTTCAACATCATCAAAAGCATTTTTGCAGTAACGTTTGGTAGATGTTTTTTAACGTTATATATATCATTCATTCCGAAAATGTTTTTCTTAAATACTTAATAGAACATTTTAAAAACAACGCAGATAAATAAAAATGTTTGAATAATCTTCTTACAACCAAGCAATATTGTTAATACAATTCTGATGGTTTCTAGAACTACATTTTTTACGTTTTTGTTACTTATTGGAAATGTTAGGGAAACGTTCATACAACCTTAAATTGTTAGCTGGGTTCACGCGTTCCAAATGGTTGCGCTATGGGGTTCATGTGGGGAGCTTTTCATGTTAAAAATGTTGCAGTTTCCTGATACAGATGGGCATGAACCCATTGGCCTATGTTCTGTTTATGGTTGCAGCGTTAAAATGGTACAGGGCCAGATGTAACATCCAGGCAGAGATAGAGGAGATGCAGGAAGAGCAGCGCTCGCTGTCGTCAGTGGAGACTGTGTCTGTCTGGCAGCTGCTGCTGGACCACACTGTTCGCTGGCAGGTCCTTTCTGTGGTGGTTATCAACATCGGCATGCAGCTGTCTGGCATTGATGCGGTAAGGCCTGGTTAAGATATACAGCTGATATAACTGCTTTATAGTTAGCTACTGCAGCAACGTGCATATGATATGTAGTACATATTAAAATAAAAAAGCCTAAAAGATCTAGAGGTCTTTGATGCCCTGCTGAATTTCCATGCTGATCGGAGCTGGTTTGGTTCATCAGTTAGATACGCATAACATGGTGAACCAGCTTGGTCTTTCTGATGAAGCTGGTTGGCTGTGTAAGCTGGTTCCAAAGCCTGGTAGGAACACCAGTAAACCAGCATCCTAGGCAGCAACATAAAGTATTTAGTATTCACTATGGGTCTGAATTTAAAGTGGCTAAAGATCTTTCTTTCTTATCATTTTTTTTTTTTTTTGCTCTTTGTGAAGGTGTGTTACCTTCCAAAAATAGTTTAACTGCAGATTAATTATTCAGATGATTAAGAGTACAGAGCTGACAGAAATCTCATTCTTTACCCAGCAGAGCTTAACAAATTACAATCTTACTTTTTAGGAATGTGTTTATGACATCTAATTTGCACTGCCCTGCTAAAGCAATAAATATAGGCAATTTTTCAAGCAAATTAGATGCATTTTATTAATTGTGATGTAAATTGTTAAGACAGCAATTATTGTGATTTGACAGCTGTAATTTTGATTGATCTATAAATTCATTTGAACTCAGAGCTGCTTGTTTTACAGTTACTTTAAGTTTTTCCCACTTATAAAACCAAAAAAGAAACATCAGTAATCTGATGTAAAAAGTTTACTTTAGGATTTTAAGAGCTGACACATGTGGACTTGCTATTGCTATCTTTTACTTGCTACTGCTGACTTATGTGTGTGTGTGTGTGTGTGTGTGTGTGTGTGTTGTGTTGTGTATTCTGTATTGTCTGTCTTATGAATAAGAATTCCAGTTTATCTAAAAAATGCTGTTGAATTCTTAGAACCATCCCTAGAGAACTTAAAGGTATGTCTCAGAGTTTAAACCTGGAAGTGAGTTTATGCATTTTTTGCCAGAAAGGTCTTGTAAGGTTAAATTGTCATCCTGAAATAGTGGCTTGTTAATTCTGGCCCACAAAAGCAATAAATAGGTCATTATTTAAAAGCCACCAAAACTGGTGATTCGCCAGATGTCTAAATTATTTTTATACATTTATGTACCATAATTCTTTCCAGTGATGAAAATCACGCTGTGTTTCTATGGGGATTTTTAGGTGCAGGGTTAGCCTAGCAAACAGTAGCAGTCAGCAATTTTATCCTCTGTGTGTTCTTTGTTAGATGAGGATAGTCTACTCAATGTAGCACTGCCGAGTTCTTACGTGAGGATGTGTGCGTCTATTTCCTTCTTCCATTAAGAAACATACAAAATATTTTAAAACATCAACACATCAAAAAAACGTTGAAACATCCAGTTTTTTAGACATTGTATTAACATTATTGCTTGGTTATTAGAGCGTTATTCAAATGTTTTTAAAGCGTTCCACTAACCACTTAAGAATAGCGTTAAAACAGTTCTACTAAATTACTGCAAGTATGTTTTTGATAACTTTGAGAGAACTTTTAAAGAACGTTAGCCAATGTTCTGAGAATGTTCCCTGTTAGCTAGATTTGCCCTATGGGTTTTGAGATCAAATCTGAATATTAAATGACATTGACTGTAGGGCTCTTATGAGACAGGTGACCCTGTAAGCATGTGTGTGTGTGTGTGTGCAGTCAGTGTAAATGGGGCTGACAGGTGGTGAGTCTTGGCTGACTTCAGCACGAGCAGCAGGAGAGAGGCAGGCTGCGTGTGTCCTCTACACTCCCAGCAGCTCTCAAACCGTCTGTGTTCTCTCTGATTACCCCCCTGCCTAACCTCACACGCAGCCCTCCAGCTCTCAAATTGAATCTGAAGTGTTGTACAACGTAACTGCTTACAGTCATGATATGCCACCTGTACAAGCCAAAATCACTTCCTGTGCCTCTCCCACTTTTCTCATGCTTGTATGTCTCTCTTCTTGTGCCAGATTTGGTTTTACACCAACGACATCTTTGAGAATGCTGGGATTCCAGCACCTGAGATCCAGTACACCACTGTAGGAACTGGAGCTATAGAGATCATTGCAGGTCTTATTGGGGTGAGTTTTCCTATTTAACCAATGCTTTCATAAAATGTAAATGCTTTATGTAGCACAGCTAATATATAGTATTAACAGGGGCATGTGAAAGATTGTCTGCTATAGCTGAAAATTTGGAAGAATTTATCATCTGCTAATGTGGGACATTTTATGCCGTAGCAAGTTCCAAAGATAAGCA
This sequence comes from Botia kubotai, assembly GCA_036877585.1. Taxonomy (NCBI): domain Eukaryota; kingdom Metazoa; phylum Chordata; class Actinopteri; order Cypriniformes; family Botiidae; genus Botia; species Botia kubotai. Next base: position 9,714 of record JAZGTI010016398.1, read on the forward strand.
AATTAAATATTGCTGGAATTGTTAGGTCATTTTCTTGCCCTTTAAATAGAAAAAAAAATCATCTGGGATAAATTGCTTTGTTCTTTGAATCTGGGACAGTTTGCTTGAGAAAGTTTTTGTTGTAGTTCAAGACTAATAAATGTGACAGTGAGTGATTGATTGAAGATAAAATGAAGAGATGGATGATGAACATAAAATGAGAGATTAGTTTCATAAGTGATGTATATTTTCAAGGCCACTGCAACACGGTGTGTGCTCGGCCATGTTATTGTAATGCCTAAACATTGCAATATTATTAAAATATAAATACAATGTAAAGAAATGCTCAGAGAGAATTAGAACAATTTTGAATTGAATGAATAATGAATGAAACGATGAATAACTATTACAAAAGCATTTTTTTCTTAATCCGAAACATGTACATACTGTACAGCGGATGACCATCCCATAATAGCCAAATATGCCTTTCAACATCCATGGTTTTATTACGTGATCCATTCCACATTACCTTATGATTATCCTAATTCCCCATCTTTGACAGGAGGTCCAGCGAAATTGTGTATTAAAAATCACATGGTGTGTTCACTAGAGCTGAGAATACCAGCGGATAGATCATCTCTCCACATCTCAATCGTGTTCATTCTGCTCTTTCTTCAATCCTCCCTGTCTCGCGTTATGCATTTTCTCCGCAGTGACACTCATAAAAAAACACGAGATAAGATGAGCATTAGAGAGAAGGATGTGTCTTGTTTTCACCGGCTCCATCTTTGGGTCACATCTCAGAGCTGTAATGAAGGCCAGACGCAGTCTCTCTCTCTCCCAGTTGCATTGCTTAGGCAGGATTTAGTGATGCAGCAGCACCAGCCGCAGAAGAAGAGGCACGCTGTTAGTCAGAGAAACTCATTGCTGTCAGTGTCAATTGGCCCTCGCATGGGAGGCGAATGGCACACGGGAGGAAGGCTGGAGATTGGTTATAAAATTACAGCTATTCATTCTTGTGTCAGCTGCAGCCGCCTTTAAGTCAACAGCACAGAGCTTTAGCTCTCAATTTTAGCAGGTCTTAATGAAAAACAAGGTTTCGCTTTACGCTTGCAAACCATTTGCGTCAGAAAAAATCCAAAAGTCCTTTTGGTTTATCGGTTACTAATTAATCTGATAGGTAGGGCCCTTTTTGCTCACCTCTGTTTCTCCTGCAGTGTTTCACCATAGAGCGTCTGGGGCGAAGGCCTTTGATAATTGGAGGTTTTGGTGTCATGGGAATGTGTTGTGCTGGTATAACACTCTCTCTCATTCTTCAAGTAAGTGGACTAAAGCTTAAAGCTGCAATCCATAACGTTTGCCTCTCTACCGCCATCTCTGTTTAAAACATAAAATTGCAGGTTACTTTACGAACTGTTCTTTGCATATGTAAAAGCCAAGCTGACATTTCCCAGGAAATCTGGTCCGATTAAATCATAAATTATAATAATTTTTAATTAAACTATAAATCATTATTATGAGCGTACCATTGCAATTCATGGTAAGGTACGGGAAGTGTTCTGAACACCAATCTGTACTTTTGTACTTTTATTTTTAACCAAGAAGAGTTACTGATTGCAGTTATATCTGTACCTTTCAGTAATTACATTGGCTGTTGAAATAACTGCTGGCAAAATTAGCTGGCATATGTTTGTCTTTTTGCTTGTTTGCATATGAACATGAATGTATTGTCTTTACTCAGACCCACGTTTTGTTCATGAAGTACGTGAGTGTGGGCTGTGTGGTTGGAATCATCGCTGGATTCTGTATAGGGCCAGGTAAGTTCTTTATATAGCTCCCTTACTTAATAATTTAATTTACATGGCCACATCACATTCAGTCATGCATAGACGCAGTCAGTAGAGAATTGCTTCAACTGGATGAGTAGTCGTCTGCTCTTTGACCCCAAACTCCCAGATGACGTCTTCAAATAGTGAAATAGCGACACCTGGAGGAGGAATTTTGAAAAGCAGCAGAAATTGCAATTGATCAGTACAGACTGGTTCAGTTCAGTTCTGTTTGAGCTTTAGCAGACGTTTGTTACAAGCATTCAGAAACAAAAATATATTTTTATTTTTGTTCTTGTTTGTATGGTAATATTTTATCTGCTCAGAATAGTGCAAAGGCTTTTAAACTTTAAGAACCAAATGGTTATAGTGCTGAAAATATTATTATTTACATTGTGATGTTAATAAAATTCTAAATTATGTACAAATGCACAAGTTTCATACATTTAATCACGGGATATATAATTTCTCAGGGAATTAGGCAGCAGGCCTGTGTTTTACATTTAACATACATGTTGTTTCATGAAATCAGGTTATTTTATAAATATTATAAAAATTTTATTATTATAAAAGCAATACTGGATCAAATAACATTTTAAACTGTTTTACTTTCTTACAATGAGCACACACACAATAAGATTAAGGCAGTTTTTTTTTAGTTTATTATCACTACATACATTAATACAGTTTTCGTTTTATTCCAAATCATGTTACAGACATCCTACACATTAAATGCATTTAACTGAATTACATGACGTGTGTTCAGTAACAATGCGGTTGAGGAGGATAAGACATCGTTTATGAGTTTAAAAGAGTTTCCGAGATGAAAGTTTCAAAGTTAAAGTGTGTACTTTGCTCTATTATTTCTGTGCAGTCGTCAGAATTGTGGTTTATGCACATAATAAGAGCAGAGAGGAGAAGCTCTGTTGCAGTGATGAATGAGACTACAAGTGCTTTACTGAATTGATGCATTATCCAACCCAACTCCAAAATCTATAATTCATTCTCAGGCCCCAGTCTCAATCGGTGTAATTACGTCTTTAATTAGGATTTTTTATGGCTCATTGTTCATAAACAATGATGAATATGGCTTTTTAAGACAAAATCCTGCATGAACAATGAATTACAAGCAGAGTTCCTTATCAATTTAACTGCAGCACGCCTCCTGCTGCAATTATCATGCACAAATAATGAAGCCATCGCTTGGCTTGTTCCTGAATTCATTACGTTTGAAATAACACCTTGTGCCTCCTTATTTTTCACTTGTAACCAAAAGGGATTAGAA
>JAZGTI010016400.1:0-12802 GCA_036877585.1 Botia kubotai
ATAAAAGCGTCTGTCAAATGCATAAATGTAAATGTAATGAACTTCTAACAAAACATCAGAGGAAAAAAAAGTGACTGTCTATAAAAAATCAGTTTAAGTCATTTTTGTGTAATTTACTGTTTTCTACATAAAATCATCTTAAATAATGTAAAGAACATTCTGTAAAAATATAACCTTGCTATCATTAATATTGACTGAGTAAGACCACGTCAACTACTGAAATCATATTAAAATTAAAAATCGAAATCAAACTTTGATGCTCCTTAATAATAATCAGATTACGAGACGTTAGCCTGGATTTCACAAACATGCAATAATACAAACATCAATTTTATAACAAACAACTTTACCAGTAAAGATAATGTGCAATGTTGATATTTCCCAGAGCTCGTGATAACAGAAACAGAACCAAAGCATTGTTGAGGTGACTCTCGAACTTCACCGCCTACAGAAACAGAAAACAGTGACTACATTTGAAACAAACTCAGTCATCTATAACTTAATAGAAACAGCAACAAAGGCTCATATATTTATAGGAGAAACAACATGTATAAAGGCAGGCGTGTGATGTATGTGCACACCTGCACCAGCTGAGGAAGATGATCAGCTAACTCATCATCACTGCTGCTCTCGATCCAGCTGACAGCCACTCTCCTCACTTCTGTGTCAGCAAACCTGATTTTAAAGGACACTGAACTTCAAAAACATGGAATATACAGTAATACACCTTCCGACTATATTGACCATTTTAAAAGTGATGGTTAACGTTCACTTTCAATGGAAGATAAAAGTAACATGAATATTTCAGCATAACGTGCATCCTGAAAAAATGTGCCATAATGGCACTGTAATTAAGTCACATGATCTAGTGTTCCTGTAGCTCAGTTGGTTGAGCATTGCGTCAGCGATGCAAAGGTCGTGGGTTTGATTCCCAGGGAGCACGTGTACTGACAAAAATGTATAACTTGAATGAACTGTAAATCGCTTTGGATAAAAGCATCTGCCAAATGCATAAATGCAAATCTATAAGATCAAGACCTAAAAGTAAGTAACACATTAAGATGTGGAAAGAGAAGAAGAGAGAAAAAGAGGAAGAAAAAGAAAGAGAGAGAAGGTACCTGAATATCAGGTGGTAGATAACACCAGGCAGAGATACATACTTTGATTCCAGGAGCTCCAGGGCTGAAACAGGAGACAGAGGGGGCCAGTGATGCAGGAGTGAGTGGATCTCACCCATACTCCCCCAGTCCCAGCTGGGTGCGCTGGCCAAGATCTTGGGTAGGCTGTATTCGTAGTTTTGGCAATGATACCTTTGCTCCCACAGCAGCTGTCTGTCTGCTCGTGTCAGCCTGGTGAAAAGCATGCTGGGTAATTTTTAAGGTAGACAATGCACTTCCTGTTAGCCTAAAACCCAAGTCTGCGGACGCTCTAACTAGATGATTCATGAGCCGTAAAGCATTAAACAGTAAATAGTTATTCTCAACCAAGAGATAAGAGCCACAGAAACAAGTCACACCTCTTAAATGTGTCTGCAAATGTGCGGTCAAGCTGGGAGCCCTGCAGCTGTTGGTACTTGGGGGGCATTCAGTGACACACATGCACAAATGAGCATGGAAAGCTGCCCACAGTCTGATCGTTGTTTGGCTGTCTTAAAGCTGACTGGGCTTTCTGTTCCACCACTGAGAGATGCACCTTCAGCAAACCGTATTAAACAGACCCAACAACCCACTTGCTTGCTTTTCAGCTCTAAATTCAATGGTGAGTTATTCAGAACTACAAACAGTGTTCTGAAAGCAGTACATGTGCAGATAAATGGCTCTCGGTGGCTTCATGTTTTAGATAGACATCTGTATTTGACCAACACATGATTCAAACTAGGGCTGGGCGATAAAACGATAACGATATGTATCGCGATAGACACGTGATCGATATCAATAAAAAATGTGTTCGATAAAACGTTTGATATTTTTTATTCTTCATTAGAAGAAAACAGAGGTTGCGAAGCAAGTTTGGTTGCATTAACAAAGGCACTTGCTCTCTGGTAACCTAGCAATGTAGGGAAACAGCTTCCAGTTTGGTTGCGCCATATCGTTGTCTCGTGCTGGTCTGCTGGATTCCTCTTCATAAGCAGAAAATGAGTGCCGCAGCGAGTGAGGAAATTGTAAATAAGAGGAAAAGTCAGCTCGCCAGTATGGCAGTTTTTTGTAGTCAGACCAATGTCGTCTGCAAATTATGCAAGACCGTCGGCCCCGCCAAGACTGGTAATACCACGAACTTGATGTACCACCTTAGCCGCGCTCACCCTTTGGAGCCAGATGCCTTGAGGGGATTATGATCAGAGGAAGGTTAAGTTTAAAATAAAAATGTTNAAATGTAATATATTTTTCTCCTGGTCCTTATTTTAATTGGGTCATAAAAAATATCATTGATAATTATCTATATCGACCGATATGAAACACTGATATCGTGATACAGTTTTCAGCCATATCACCCAGCCCTAATTCAAACTGCAATATGTAAAGCAGAACTGAGCAGATGTTTGGACAGGTAACCCAAGTCTAACTCCTTCTCAAAAAGAACTCGGCTTTGCACCATCGAGACCACAAGACATGAGTAACCATTTAAAAACATTGACTGTTTCTATAGTTTAAAATGAGCAGCATGTCAACACATGGAGTACAAACTACACATGCTCGGGGACATTTATGGTAATGATATTTCAGCGATATCCTCTATTTTTATCTAGCGTGCTTCACTTAAGTCATTTCCGCTCTGAGTGCAATGCTTCTCTCCTGCTAAAGACACGCCACACGCAGACAGCGCGTTTATTTTAATACCCCTGAGTACAGTGAGCAGCAACCACTTAATTTACCATTAGTGCAAACACAGAGAGCAGGAAATGCTAATTTTAACAACAGTAGTGTAGAAAGGGTGAGAAAGAAACTTATCGAGATCATTTCACAGCATGGTGAGCAGCGTTTAATACAGAACACAAAAATGCAGCAAAAGTACACGTGACTAAATGACTGTTATATAACCGTGTGTTCAACTAATGGTTTATTTCTATATACATTTAACATTATTACTCATAAGAAACTAGGTTGCTATTGGGAAAATTATTCAGAGATGTAATCAATTCTCTCCATCTCTATTTTCACAGTTACAAAAAACTGATCAGGTTTGGTATGCAACGCAAGACAAGTTTAAATGACTAGTTATGTACTAGTTACTAGTTTTAGGTTTTCATTTTTACATTATTCTGAACTGAATCCAATCAAAAACCTTTCAGGTCTGGCCAGTTAAGTTACATTTACACAGACCCAAAGCCTAAAACCAAAGCTTACTAGACTGCTATTTCTTTCAGGAAATGCATGTCTGGTTTAATCAATGTGAACGTACCCGAACGCAGATGCTCGTGCACACAGCTTCTCTATCTCACTCCGATCTCCTGGATCAAGTGGCTCTAGCGATTGTGGGTCTGGACAGTTGTTCTCTTGAGGACCAACATACAGCACGTCTACTGATGGGCTAGGGAAGTCGACCTGTGGGCGGCCATACAAGAATTTTAGCAATTGACTGTGTATCTGTATGAAGGTTACACAGCAGAGTAAAAGAACCGTATCTCGGTTAAAAAGGAGGTAAAATCACAACATGGATGAAGAGAATGAGAGACACAAATGATAAACCTGCAGTATGATTCTCTCTGCTGAGTTCTTCCCTCTGCCTGCAGCTCCAGGCTGAAGGTTCTGAGGTGACGTCCACATACTCAGCAGCATTGTGCCTCTTGACAGCACTCTGTAACACAGGGTTATCAGAACCTCTGTCATAATACTCTGAAATTGTGCTTTTTTTAAGATTGTAAATTGCATTTTGTCACATAAAGGCAAGTTGTACATAGACTTTTGTAAAAGTCTCGACTTCTCCCACTTGACGTTGTGACACCATTGTGTTTTATAATTCACAAAAGGTGAATTAGCACAGCAATTAAATACTTTGTGGCCAACACATGGAACCTTTCTGGCAATATCGGTGTTTAGAAATCAAAAATCTGTGATTCAGAGAATGGGAACAGTTCAAAGCCTGTACGCTGTCATCTCATAATTATGGTAATTCAAACTTTTTGGACACGTATTACACGCTGTCCTAACCAGACATGATGCAACAAGCAGTTTGTCAGTGCAAACTAAACCCGTAACTGCTCCACTGTGTGATGCAATTTTGGCCAAGTATTTCTTGACTAATGAGATTTCGGAGTGGGCGGGGCTAGCCAGTTACTTAAGCGATCGATGAAGTGTCCTGTCACGGCATGGTTTAATTGTAAAGATGTCCAGAATTTAGTAGTGACAAGCTTTTTTGCATATCTAAACAAATAAATATCTTATGTATTTGGGAGAGGTGATCATTGGGTTTCATGTTTTACCGTCTGAAATCAAAGAGGGGCACGGACACTTTTCCCAGCAGCTCTGGACCTTTTCGCTGCTTGTTGGAATCCGGCGAGTTGTTGGCATTCTGGTTGAGGACCCCATAGAGAGAAAGACTCAACATGGCCTCCAGTGGTAACAGGGCCACCGAAATAGGGAAGTTAATTCTACAGAGACAGAGGAAGCTGTCACCAAAAGCAGATACTGGCATTTCCCTCTAATAGTAGAAAATGCAGACATTCAGGTGCCAGTGTGTTTAAGCCACGTACAATTCATCCCATTTGATGTGGTAGAAGAAACTCTTGTATGTTCCCACTTTTTTGGACTGGACAGGTTTGAAGAGGTTCCTGCTGTTGTGTGTTAGGGAGCACATCAGGTAGTATTTTTCAAAACTGGAAAACAGGAAGGAGAAATTACACTACGGCATGTACAGGAAGAAAACACTGGCCTTCTAGGCTTGTACAAATCAAATAACTACAGCACAATTGGACTAAACATGAGATAAATGAATTAAAACGGTATGCACACCATTACTGTTAAAACAATTGTCTTTAGTTGCACAGAATCTACAAATCTTTTTATGTGGTTTCTTAAGCACTTTCCGCACATTTTGCTTTGTCTTGGTATGTATACATTCAATTAAAATGTCAAAGTAGTTCTCAAATGACGAAAGAATATTATGCATTTATTCCAACATATGTCATAGTTCTGCAACAAGGCATAGCCAATCACAGTTCAAATATTTTCAGGATAATGGCTGTCATTGGGATACATATTTTGAATTTCTTGTGGTGCGGTCCATGGAGAGATTTTATAAAACTATAAATAGGCCTTCAAAAGAGGCAGCCTTGAGGTAACAAAATTTTTCTCAAGAGAAATGGATAAAAAACAATTATTTAACACAGAACTTTGTCCCTGTCCTGTCTCCAGACACAACGCTACTGCTCACACAGTTGTGTATGGAAATCGCTAGTCAAGTCTATTTCAGTTAAGTGTTGCTGTTAAGTGACAATAAACAGAGGCAGAGATAAAGGGTGGAACATTGTTATCCAATCAGCATAAGATTAAGGAGATTAGCTCCGCCTCTACAGGCATCAATAATCTAGAATTCACTTCTAAATTTGATGATAAATAAACCCATTTTTTACACTTCATGTGTCACTTAAAAGAAAACATCAGCACAACAGCCGACATCATCATGATCCTTTATAAGAAGCCACTGGTAAATATATATTATACAACAGTTGGTAATTTAATATGAGTTTTAGGAGTAAAATGCAGATTTATGAGATTATGTGGCTATTGCAGATTATGTGGCTATGACTGAATACAATCAGTACAAAAAGAGCACTGCTCGTGTAATACTGCCTGTTCAATCAAGCTGTAGTTGAAAGAGAATCTGGCTAAAATGTTTTTATAATCTGGCTAAAAGAGATTTTATAAGTTTGAGTACATTTAGGCTACAAATTATGTGAGAGAAAATAACCTGATAGATCATGATGCTAGCAAATCTAAGGGCATGGGTTTGATTCTCAGGGAATGCATATCACACTATTAAATGTATAAAAACATACAGTGTGGATGCACTGATGTTGCTTTGGATAAAAGGTTCTGCCACGTTCATGAACCTAAAGCTGGAGTACGGCACTCAATGACAGTGGTACAACAGTTTATCTTGGCTGTGAGCCATTGTAGCTATTACATACGTTATTCATTATGTGAGAGTCTACATTCGCAAACAGGAAGGTATTTTGTTTGCATTATTAAGAGCATGCTAATGGCTAGACTAGCTATAGGAACACTAATCTTTCATGCACTAAGAGGAACACACAGTGCCCACCTGCTGACCCAGGAAGCAGGAATACCATGAACAGCAAACAGGGTGAACTGAAGGTGCTCTGTGGTGCCCGAGGCCTCTCTGCTCTCCCTCTCATCCTCCACCCTCTCCTCCATTGTGCATTTGGGTGTAGTCAGGCAGAAAGAGCGCAGGTACAGCTTAGCGAACTCATATATTGCGTCCGTGAGCGCTGCTAAACTCTCCTCCACTGGGCTAGCATAACCTGAAATTAGCAAAATAACCTCAATCACCAGTCTAAATAAAACCATACAGATCTATTAGATATGTTTTTAATACCTGGGTGTTTACTTAAATACTTCACATACTTTCGTTGTATCGTTGTTCCATCTTTGGTTGTATTTGTAATAATTTATTTACACTACTGCTTGCAATATGTTTACATTTAACTGACCGTAAACATTAATAATTACTTGTGAACTGAAAGCATTGTGTATGTAATTAAGAAATAAATTACATTGTTTTAATAAAATTAATTAATATTCAACTTTCTAAATAAAAGTGGGGTTGAAGGACATCTACATGAGCTTTATGGGTTCTTCTTACCATTAGCTGAAGCTGCAGAAGCGGAACCTGTGGCACCAGCCTGTCAATCAAAAAAAAAACATTTCACATCTGTGTAAAGAAAAAACTAAGCAGAACTTGCTTTGTTTGACATTGCGGGTTCTCTAACCTCTGGAGAACGTGTTCTGGGGAGATTGACGGAACGTTTGAGCCTCTTGACGGCTTCAGTGATGGCTGGTGTCTCAACTTCACCCAAAGCACAGCACAGATGTTTCGCAGTCTGCACTACACTGTCCACTGTTTTATACCGTGTGCTCTAACAACACAGAAAAGCAAGAGATACTTTAAGTGCTTTAATACTTTATTTTCAAAGTATACACTTTGGTGCATGTCAAAGACACGTTACCTCGTTCTGAAGGCAGACATTGACTTGCTTATGATAGCTCTCTATGTATTCAGCCAGTCCCTCTCTACAGAACAGTAATGAGATATTCAAGAAACACAGTCAGATACATCAGATCAAAGGCCTGTGATTTTCCTAGCCTTTAGTAGGACAAAGATAAGACAAAGCACATTCCCACCTCGTGACTGCCTCTTTAAATGGCCTCTCCACTAGGCCGAGGTATTTCTCCAAGTCAATAGAGGAGACATCATCATCTGCCTGTTAGCACAAACATATAGAGAATACACACACAATGAGAAAGAATTCGTAACCTTTTAACTGGTAGTGAATGGAAGGTTGTTTATTTATTGATTCTGCCCTTTATAAGCGTCTTACCGTTCGGGCCAAATCTCTTCTCATTGTGCTGAGGAACAGAAGCTGCAGTCTGATGTCTGTTTCCCACTTTCTGCAGTTCTGCACATACTCGTGACTGCCCAGACTGTGTTTACTGAGGGATAATGTAAAAGATTAGACACAGGCCTAAAGCACAGTCAAAAGCAACAATGACTGTGAATAAATAAAAGAATACTTATAACACATCATAATCATGACAGCTGGTCCACAGCTGAAACCAATATAACGGATTCTAAATGTGATTCTACCTCACATTTCAATACATTTTAATGCATCTTGTGTCGTAATTAGTAAATATACAGATATAAAAAAAATCTCTGAAGGGCAGATTCTGCTGGAGCAGCTTTAATTACTCATGCAACACGCTTTTGTCAATAACAGTGCCTCACAGGTGTGTAAAAGTAGCTTTAACTGCAGTAACAATTCATCCCTGGTCTCACTGTTTAGATATTTCAGTCGTTATTGAAACTGTTGGAAAATGTAAGAATGTACACACAACTAAAATACTGCTACAAAGATCCAACGCATGAGAAACCGAATCGTGTTATATGATTGTAATGGGACAGCTTCAAAACAAATAAAGATAAAAGAAAAAGATTTTGAAAGTTCCACAAAAACAAGAATAACAGAAAGTCTTAAAAATGAGTCACATTTGTGGAGAACACACTCCAACCATTCCTGTCAATCTAGAAGACGTGTCCTGGGTGACTATGTATCTTGGAAGACCAGAGCAGTCTCTTTTATAATGATTGCTCATTTCAACTTGCCAAGGTCAAATGAGGACAAGACAGCCAGCATGAAAACAGACACTGAGGAGCTAAAACAACACAATGAGAAACCTTTGAAAAAGAAGGCTCTCTCCCTTAGCAATGTTAGTTTTGCTTTTGCAACGGTGTGGGTGAAAAGAAATCATTTCCCCACACAATTACAGAGAAACAGCCTCTTCTCAAAGAATGCTGACAGGGTATTTGTTTATGTAATACGACAGAATGGAAAAGAGAACAGTGACATGGAAAGACTCACTTCTGTAGAACCTCTTCCTGTCCGCAGACCTTGAGAACATAGCTGCTGATGTCCACCTGGTTCAGGTCATCATGAACCCAACACAAAGCCTGCATGATGAGCAGTTCCACAGGAGAACTCACTAAACATAAAAATAAAACCATAGAGTTGATAAAAAGGTGGCATGTGTCCGAGCTATTAAAAGTTATTTATTAAGAGTATAATTATTAAGAGTATAAGAGTTATTATTAAGTTATTTTTCTGATGGATCTTTCCTGACTCAAATCCCACTGACTATATGCAAACATACCAAAACGGGCATATTTTTGCTGTTATTTTCTGTGCTTTAACAGACGTCGATTTACGTCAATAATGTACAGTACACAGCGGCTTTCAGTGGAGGGCTACGACAATGCTCAAAATTTGGGTGAGATTAGAAGCCATTCACGAAACGTGCATTTGAAACAGTCAGAAAAGGTGTAAATTTTACTAGAGCAGAGCGCAAGTCCTTGAGACGCATCTTTGACAGCTTCAAGTGCAAGATGCTGAAATAAGTCAGTGAGGCGTGATGCAACATCACAGACATCACAGATCTGGTACATACTGCATATACACAGACCAGTGTTTAACAAAACGGGTCAAATTTTGTGCTGTTTTGCTTGGCACCTTGGGTACTTCTCAATTCCTGACCTAAAGAAATCCATTCATTTATCTACACTAGGTGAGCAAAACAAAATTTTATAAGTGCATAACTTTATGTAAAAAGGTCAAAAAAGCAATTGTGAACCTTGTTAGAAGTTCATTTAGGCGATGATAAACCATGACAAAATGCATTTGGCATGCTCTACTGAGCAAAAATTAAACCTGACACCATATTGTTCACGGTTACCCCATGCTGTAGCAATAACAGGCCCACACCCCTTCTTGGAATGATCTTCTTTATATGCTCCAAGCCTAGAGCTGAATTACAGTCGATCAGAAGTGGCCAGGCCTGATCTCTTTATGCCCTGCCCTGTTTGTTAAGCTTAAAAGGCCTGGTGGTCACACCAAACTGGTGGAAGATTTGATGTGGTTTTAAAGAATTGTGGGATACCAGTAAACTCTGTAAGGGTCATTTTTTCTCTGCCACCCTCTCTTGCCATATTACAGCAACACATGTGGTACTGGAATGTGAGGAGATTGTTTGCGATCAAGTGCGGTTGGTCTGAAGAGGTCTGAAATGTACGTCTTAAAGCCATGGATAAAGCTCAATAGCAGAGATGCTTAAGCACCACTAACAGAACTAAACAGAATGTACGTGAACTGTGTGTGCAAACAGCCTGACATTCAGTCAGTTAGGATCTCTGCAGGCATCAGAATGGAAAGACCTACTGAGATACATCTGACAGAACCAGCATGGAAACCATACACCAATGCTACCAATCACGAAGCAAGTACAGCTAGCATACTGCTTAAATTGCCAAAAAGTCGACATTTTTTTAACAGTTTTACATCTACATTTGGAAGGAAGGCTGTAGGTCTGATCACAGGATGAGAAAACTGAGACGTTTCTGAGTTTATCCTGGCAAAGCCATCACTCACCACACATTCAAAACCCTAATCGCCGCCTCAGCTTCATTTGTCTTCCCCTTCATCTAGATTATGTCTGGAATTCCTAACTTTACACAGCTAAGCATTTCTCTCCACTTAAATAAACCCCAAATCCTCTCTATTTTCTCTCTGAAGTTTATGAGTGTTGGTATGTACAGGTCTGGCGTGTACAGCCCAAGATGTGTGGTGCTGCTCTGTATGGACGAAAAAATGGACTTGTTCCATATTGAGGTAAAGGGGTGACAAAATTCAACCCCTTTTTTGGCCCCTTCCTTGCTTGGGAAATGGGTCATCAGTTTCAGAGGAAGAATAAGCAAGAACAGTGTGAACTTGAGGAAAAGCTACGCAGAGCATTCAGTCAGTTACAACCAAGCCATTCCTTAAACACACTGGCAGTCTGCACGGACACCGTGCCCCCTTTTTCCCTTCGAGAAAGCAGCCTATGCTGGACTTATCCAGGACAAAACGAGCTATGGGCATTAGGCAGCAACAACACCAGAAAATTCTCCAACACAAAAGGCCAGTCTTGATTTCCTGCCAGGGACGAGGTGGCCAGAGAGGCCCTGCTGTCTTCACAACACAGCCGCTTTACAGGCGACTCAATGGAAAGCCTTTTCCATGCTGCACCACAAACAGGTTCCCCAGTCGAAAGCATGTCAATGACGTTCAGCCTGACAAATGCGAAACCCCAAGAACCGTGACCACAGTATCAATCTGTGGAACAGACGGTTATGTAAAGACAGAACGCATCACAGCGGCCAAAAATGCTCTCTGGCGTTATGTCGTGACTTCCTCATTTGTAGATCTTCAGCGAAGCTTACTACGCAAAAATTCTTAGTACGTAAATCAGAGATTGAAGAGGTCACGGTAAACACAGAGGTGCTTTGACAGTTAAATTTCACAGAGAAAGGACAGGATGGAACTTTTCCAGATTATCGTAGCATGATTTTGATGTAATTCATCTGTAATTAATACGCCAGCAGTTCAAGCAAGTTCTCCTCTGTCAAGTCACAGAAACGTACCATCGCAAGTAAAAGTCACAGGCTGTTGAGAATCAGAAATCTCAATGGACACTTTGACACTGCCTCCGTTGTCCCCTCCGGCATCTCTCTGTGCGATCACAGGGCTGAGAACATAGCCAGGGTTGGTAGAGAGGTCATCATGAGGGAACTTTGACTTCAGCCTGAAAAAGGAAAGCCAAAAATTGTGTCAAGGCAGATATGTCCAACCTAACGCAACAAAGCATGATTATCTTAAAGTACAATCTTTAGTACTTTCTGTACATGTTCTCTTTGCATAATTACCTAAGGAAACATTGCATTAGCGTTCATTGTTACATTGGCCACACCCAGCTTGATATTTCCTGCATTCCCTACATCTAATTTTAGCTCTGTCGAACAGCTTGCTGAAAATAAAACTGAGGCTTTGAGCCAAAGTAGTCTATCAGGTCCAAATTAGCTTTGCTCCCCTATATACCTGTACAGAAAAGAGCCGATTCAGGTATCTTGGGACCTTCTAATGTCTGGATTCCACACAGCCTTCACAACACAGCTGCTGAACCAAATTCATATGAGACATCTGCATTTTTCCTAACTTTATTCCTTTCAAACACACGTCAATAACACAAACACACAAACATCATAATCATAACTTACTTTGAAATGTCTTCACAGAATGCTACAACTTCTAGGTTCTGGGCTTCCTTTCCCTTTAAGACAGAGTACTTTGAGAGTACACCTGCACTTCCCTCACTGACCTGTAAAAGAGTAACATGGAGCCGTGGTTATATTGATGAGCAAGCATAGTGATGGTACAACCTACTAATCCTACAACCTACTAATCTGAACATTCACTTTTACTGAGGTTGTTCCAACCCAAAGGAAGTCACTTATTAAATCAGACTTTTAAACAGCCAGTATTATGTAAAGGGTTCTCAAATTCTAGTGATTGATGACATCAACATCCCAAAGTAAATCTGGGACCAGATGGTGCGTTCTGATTGGTGGATACAGAGTATGTGGAGAATGTTTTCCAAAGACTTCCTGCAGGAAGGAAATGAATAACAACTAAAAACCAATAAAGATACTTCAATCAGTTTAATAATAAATTTCAAAAGATGAGAAATGAATTGTGACGATCCGTTTGGTTCAAGTGCATTTTTCCTGTGGTCTACATAAACACATTCTTCATAATAACATGGTAAGATCAGACGGCCCTTGTTTTTCTCAGTGCCAATGTGACATTCCGTCTCAGCATGAACTCTGGTGAGGCCATCTGCCTCCAACACATACATACATACAATCTAATTAACTAAAAACAAAACAGAGATACTTAAAGGGCAAGACTGAAGAAGTGGCCATTTAACTGTGTGCTATCAAATAATCAAAAAGACAGCTGCAAATAAAAGCCTGAAATCCCCCCAGGAGAAACAGAGCAGATAACTTGTTTTACTGCAGGAAAGACATATAAACGTTGAATGAGATGATGGAGGGTTTATCTGTTTACTAGGCCAGAGCTCCAGGCCTCACCTTAAGGAAAAATGAGATGTCATGTGACACACGAATTATTCATCCCCTTTTGCTAAGAGATACAGTTTTACTCTTTTGGCTGCCCTATATACAAACTCTCCCAGTC
>JAZGTI010016401.1:0-12802 GCA_036877585.1 Botia kubotai
TGCTCTCTGTGTGGAGATCAGGTGAGATCTCAGACACAACTGTGTGCTCTCTGTGTGGAGATCAGATGAGATCTCAGACACAACTGTCTGCTCTCTGTGTGGAGATCAGGTGAGATCTCAGACACTTCAGACACTCGTGTAGATAAACTTCCCAGCTCGTCCTTGTGTAAGCTGTGTACTTTGTATAACTTAACCTCTGCAATCTAGACCAGGGTAAACCAACGTAGACCAACAGGGAAACTCATTTTGAAGAGTAATTGTTTCTTTTAATAAATATACATGAACTTTATTGCAAGATGGAGCTATAATGAACTCTGTCATATCTGTCAGCAGATGTAACAAGAGACCCAACAGACTGCAGATGACTGATGAAGATGATGATGAAGATGAAAGGGCTGTTCGCTCAGACTGACATATTTGACACAAAATAACACCCATGTGTTTCAATGTAACTCACTATGTAACTCATAAACATTTTGTCATGTTTCATAATTCATCATCTGAGTGTAGTTATATTATCACTACAGTAAATTAATTGGTATGTGGTAATTTTTACCACAATCATAAAAAGATTAGGAGATTATTAGACACTATGATTTTACAGCGCTAACTTGAGTAACTTTGGTGTAGGAGGACACTTTGGTTACTGTGTGTGTGGGGGGAGGGGTTAATATGTAGTTTAAGAGGACTCAAATGACGTGTATAACATACATACAGCAACATAAACATGGTTAATGTGGGCCAGTGTCCTGCAGAGTTTAGCTCCAAACAGCTCCAGCACACCTGCCTGAAGGTTTCTAGTAATCCTGATGACCTTGCTTAGCTGGACCAGATGTGTTTAATTAGGGTTGAAGCTAAACTCTGTAGGACTCTGTAGTTGACACCCCTGGGTAAAGGGATAGAATATACAGTTTGTACAGTATAAAAACCATTATGTCTACGTCCTCATGAACCACATAATGGCAACATGTTTGTGTGTGTGTATACATCAGTGTGGATCTGCCCTCCAGTGGTCACATGACAGACGGCTCTCATTTGTGTTTATATGTCTTAATAAGTCATGTGAAATTTGGGCTTTTCATATTTATCATTTCATTTATGATAAATAACAGCTTTTGGGTAACAATACTTAAAAATAAAAATAAACATAAGTTTTTATCTGGATTTCATCTCTTCTTTTACAAAGTGAAAGAAATACTTTGAATGATGAACACCTAGTACACATGACATTTACATTTACATTTAGTCATTTAGCTGACGCTTTTATCCAAAGCGACTTACAAATGAGGACAGGAAGCAACATGAATGATGCTTTTAGACACACAGAATGTCTGTTACTCTGTGCTAAGGAGAATCACAATCAGTGATGCAGTGTGTGTGCTGACATACGCTGACAGATCAATGCTGTGTGTCAGACCAGATTTAATGTAGCTGAATGTCGGGTCAGACACATTGTGTGAATGTGACAGACACTCGATCATGAAGCATCACTGCGCCTCTAAACATGGCACCTTTAAAGAGTTCCTGGCTGAGTTTCTGGGGACATTTGTGTGGGTGGTGAGTGTCTCATTCTTTTATTAAACAACATATAATTTTAACTTTTTAAATGTAATTTTGTAGTTTTTTAACAAAGTCGTTTTTAATTAAATTTATTTAATTTCATTTTCACCACCTAAAATGTTCAAAATGACAATGAAAACACCAGATCAGATCAGTATCCAGTGTTTTTCATAACTTCATTACTTTTTGTTAAGTAGTTTGTTGTGAAGTCTTTGAAAATCTGGGATGTTCCCTCAACTGATGGAAGATCAGGATTAATTTGAAATTTTTTCTCTGCTGTATTCTGAGGTCATTTGGCGCACACGGCAACTGACTTCACATTTCCACAGATCTATTGATCTGTGTTTTGATCTGAGCACATGGCAGTGTGTGTGTGCGTATATTTAGAACAGTTCTGCTTTACATGCACACAGAGCACAAGAGTTTTTTTGGAGGGCTTCTAGACAATCATTTAATTGATAATATGAAGGTACGGAGAAATTTATGAACCTTCCTACAATTAATCAAAAACATAATTTCCCATAAAATTAGCCTCAATGCATGAAATGCATGGTGTGATTGTATTAAACTGAAGACCAGGTCGGTCACTCAGACAATGTTATTTCAACAGATAGATCTGGCTCATGAGGACAAAGTGAGATATCAAGGATATGTCATTTGTGATGTTTCTGGGTGATTTCAGCTGACTTCTGTAAATGTGCTTGCTTGTTTGTCAGGTGGTCATCTGAACCCAGCTGTGTCTTTTGCCATGGTGATCCTGGGAAAGCTGAAGAGCTGATGTCCTGGCACAGTTTCTGGAAGCGTTTGCAGGGGCGGCTGGAGTGTTCGGACTCTATTAACAGTCAAACAGTCAAAACACTGTACAGTGTAAATCAATCACATGAAGAATAAGATCTTTTCCTCTTCCTCCTGGTCCCAGTGGTCCCACTGTTTGTAAATAATGTGGTTGTCATGTTTTTTGTGGTTAGATGCCTTTATGGATTACACGAATGGAAGTCTATCAATGCCACAGGACACATTTTTGCATCTTACCCTGGACGACCCCTCTCTGTACTGGGTGGGTTTGTAGATCAGGTCAGTGGACTAACCTGAATCAATTTGTTCTTACAACTCAAATACATCAGCAGAGACCTGGCCTGTCTCAGGATAGGGTTTGGTACAGGAATGCTGGTTCACTCCAACCACATCGACAAACCCCATGAGAAACCAGATGAAGAGGAAGAAGAGGATGAGGAAGACAGCAGCCTGAAGGACAAATATGAGATGATCAACATGAGCTAAAACCAACTGATGAATATGAAGATTGACAGAAGGTGAAAGAAAAGACTTTAATGTTCTGAGTTTAATCCACAGAAGTGAGAAAATTGTCCAGATGGCAATTTAAGCAAAATGACCACTCACTCACTTGAATGTTTATACTAACAATCAAACGAACATGACAAAAGTCTCCACAAACAAATCTGTTCATGTGGTGCATGAATAGGCAATTATTTCTGTCACTGCGAAATCTTACACGCAACATCACACGTGAAGCAGTTCATTAACAAATGTTGAAAAATTCATATTGTCAAAGTTTAAAAAACTGTTATCACTAGATCACAGTTTCACTTTTATTTGATTTAGCTGTTATTTCAGTGTTATTTCAGTGTTCTTTCATTGTACGATTCATGTATTTGTGTGTGTACAATCTTTGAAAAAAAAGTCTGAAATTGTGTATTTGCATTGTTTTGTGTTGATATGTGCTTTTTAACCCACACACAGTCAGACTCATATGTAGATATACGTTTTATATGCACATTATATGTAGAAAAGCTGTTGTACCATTTGATTGTTAAAGACATGTTTTAGTTTGTATCAGTACAATAATCTTCATACAATTCAGCTTTATGGGAGATCAACTAAACACAGTGTGAAGCTAAAGATCTGGTTAGTGAGTCTGGCTTGTAATCAGAAGGTTGCTGGTTCAATTCAAGCGCTGGCAGGTAGGCACCTAACCCCAATTGCTCCCTAGGTGCAGTAGTGTGCTGCCCACTGCTCTGGGTGTGTGTGTTTACTCCTCACCAGTGATGGGTTAAATGCAGAGGTCACATTTCGGGTATGGGTTACCATATCTGACAAAATGTGTCACTTTTACATTTTGACTTTCATCTTGTGTGTCTGTAGAAATGACACCATGTGTTTGTCTGGAGTCACACTAATTATGACACTGTGTGTGTGTGTGTGTAGTTACACTATGACACAAATAGTTTCTTTGTTATGCTGTGAGGGTTTTGGACACAGAAAGCTGAAAACGTTTCTTAGACACAAATCACAGTATGACAAACAGTCTGAGTTACTTAACTCAGGTTTATAAGAGACCAATCTTCATTCACTTATTATAATACAGATCAAATGCCGTGGACTGATATCAGGTGACAAATGTTTTATTTTAAAGGGGAACTTTAATGTACAACATCATTGTGATAGAATATATGTATGGTTCCTCTTGGCAGGTGATGTTTGTATTTACGTTACATTCCTTTTTTTCTAAATAACCCACAGACATTTTTTAAATGCTGCCAAAAGCCTGTAGCCAATCAGAGAAGAGAATCCACACAGACTCCTCCTAGTGTGTGTGTTTCTCTCAACAGCAAATGTAGTCAGCTCTCAGGAGCAGCACCTCTTCCAATGCAGCAGGTCTGTGGAGATCCTTTAAACCTCTTGGACATTTTTTCCAGAACTTTGGAGACACATCAAACAAAAATGAGAATCCAGACAGCTGCCAAAATCTCATTATTTCTCATTTATACTGTTACTGCAGCTGTGAATGGACATGCCAACTTCACAGGTAAGAAAACTACTGTAGATACAGTTGTTAACACGTTTAAGTCTGTACATGTAACTAGGAATAAAAGTATTATGGGATGTAATTTCATCTACTATAAGAGCACATGATCTCTTATGCTAGACAGTATGCTAGCTTTGAACATTTACCATGGACAGATATAAGAGCAGAACCCACAGCATGCGTCGTGGGTTGTGTGCTGACGCTGGGTTTAATGTTCTGAAAATTACATGCGTGTGTGTATTTATAGACACTGTGGCAAAAACACATGGTTCTGATTCAATTCAGATCCCAGTGGTGGTTAAATCCAGTTTCCATGTGTATCATGATGGGAACATGTTTGAGGAAACCTGTGCAGTCGTTCCGTTCAGGTCTGAAACTTTGGAGCGATGTCGTTACAACAGAACCAGTGATTTCGTACTCATCATCCACGGATGGACGGTAGGACCAAACTCAGACAGACAGAAACATGAAGCAGCACAAGATTAACATCTGGATTGAGTTTTGAAATGTGTGTGAGATTCAGTGACTCTCACACACAGGCACGAAAGTTTCTCCATAGAAAACAAATTCCAGAGCTGTAATCCAGCAAAACATCAAATGTAATGATCTATAACTCCAGACATAACAGAGCAAATATTTACTGGCTACAGCCATTGTGTGCTAGAAATGAAATCATGTTGTACAAATGAAAAACCGCACACATACAATTGTTGGATTTGATTGTATTGGCAGTGAAGGACACATCTACATGTACTAACCAGCTGAAGTGTCTCAGCAGACTGGAGGTTAGGCAGGACATGGCCAGGAAGTTTGACTCTGGGAAATTTTACAGGATTTTTATGTCAACAAACATGTAGAACAGACAGGAAGCTCATTGTAACTGGGGAAAAGGTCTCGTGAGGGAAAGTCTTTATTGAGATATCACATATGTCTGTCTGTCTATCTATCTATCTATCTATCTATCTATCTATCTATATATATATATATATATATATACACACACACCACACTCTCTCTCTTTTGCTATATATATATATATATATATTTTCATGGATTCTGAATGTTTTTATGTGTAGTGTTTGTTATATATGTATGTTTTCAGGTTTGTGTGAATTCAGAGTTATTTGTCTTTGACTGTAGATGAATGGAATCATGGAACAGTGGATCTTCAGATTGGCTTCAGCTCTGAAAAACAGAATTGGTCAGGTCAACGTACTTATCAGCGATTGGAGGAATTTGGCCCTGCAGCCTTATCCAATTGCGGCCAAGAACAGCCGGCAGGTGGGGGAGGATGTGTCCACTCTTCTCAGGTGGCTGGAGGTGATTAACAAACTCACAGATAATAATAAAAGCATTAAATGTCTATACGTATACAGAAAACTGCTAATAAAACTGCTACTCCTGACAGGAAACCATGCAGCTCTCCATGAATAAAGTCCATCTGATTGGCTACAGTCTGGGGGCACATGTGGCTGGATTCGCCGGGAGCCGTTTCAAAAACAGGAAAATTGGTCGCATAACTGGTATGTTTAAATCTTACAAAAAATAAACCTCATTTAAACAGAAAGGTCATACAAAGGTTCATTCATACCTGGAGAGAGAAATATTTTATAATCTGTTATGACAGTTATTTCATCACTAAATGTATTTTTGGAAGCTCAGAACAGAGAGATTACTGCAGAATTATGTACACTAGAAATGAAATAAATCAAAAAAATGACTCAGTCAAGACAGATGTCTGTTTTAAAAGTTAAAGTGCTGCGGAGTGTTAAATATCTCTGTGTAAGACAGGTCTGGACCCTGCAGGGCCACACTTTGAAGGGGTCCCTGCATTTGACAGGCTGTCACCGGATGATGCCCAGTTTGTTGATGTCATCCACACCTTTGCCAAAAGCAGCATAATGCCTGGAGTTGGTATAACACAGATCGTAGGTCACGTGGATTTCTACCCCAACGGAGGCTCATTCCAGCCTGGCTGCAAGATGCTGGACATATACAGCAATGTTTATCAGTATGGGCTGCAAGGTGTGACTCCAGAGCACAGACACAGTTTCACCTCTATGTGCTGACAAAAACATTTCTTCATTTTTACATAGATTTGTCAGGTTTTTTGCTGACTTTTGGGTACCAATTTGTCCCCAATATGTGGTTAAGTAAACCCACCAAACACACACTGTTCTTCATCCTCCTCTAACTGTGTTATAACAGGTGTACCCAAGACAATAAAATGCGGTCATGAACGTGCAGTTAAACTCTTTACCGACTCACTGCTCATGACCAGCCAGCCCATAATGGGCTACCGTTGCCGTGACGACAGCACTTTTAACAAGGGCCTGTGTCTGGACTGCAAACAGAACCGCTGTAACACTCTGGGCTATGACATCAGACGCCTGCCTGCGGGCAAGAACACTAAAGGGTTTTACTTCAAAACAGGCCCGGAGAGGCCTTATAAAGGTCAGTTAATTACTGTAGTTTATTCATAATTGTGGCATCACATTACTCAGAAATCAGTCTAGACACCGCGGGTCTCCTAAATAAAGACTCCAGACTCTATATGTGGAAGGTGACTGTAAAATGTTGGGAGGGAAAGTGTTTCCGGTGTGTGTTTATATACCACTCACACACCCTAAACCTCCATCGCCCTTTTTCTGCCCTTTACTCAGTGTTTCACTACCAGATTAAAGTTCTGTTGATGAATCTGATTGAACCCACTGAGGCATCTGTGACCATCTTACTCAATGGAACCAGAGGAGAGAGCAGAGAATTACCCACAATCCTGTGAGTCAACACACACACATACACAGAATAGCCATGTGTAAAAAAGTAATGAAAAAAAGATGCTTGTAAGATGAATATTAAGTGGCTGGAGCTGTTTACTAGTGTGTGTGTGTGTGTGTACGTGTGCCATAATCCAGCTGCAGTCAGTCATTTCCCAAAATCCACTGGGATGAAGTAAACAGTTGTATGTGTGTGTTGTGTGTCTGATCTCACATCAGCTGAATACCTGAGAGCCGCAGGCAGATGTGGATGAAACAGTCAGTTATCAGTGAACTCTCAGCAGCAGCTCACAGATCGATGCCACTCATATAAATCAGACAGCACGTGTTTCCTCTGTGTGCGTGTCACCACCCCTGCAGTAGACTGATATGATACTAATTCAAATGAAACATTTGCACATCAAATTTACTAGAATGTTCAGATTTAATAAGGAAACTACTTGATGTTGACCTGTTTAACAAACACACCAAGTGTTTGGTGTAGGGGATAAAGCTCTGGCCTGGTAACCAGAAGGCTGCTGAACATGTAATGATTAAATCGGAAGTCAGTTTGTCTAATAAACAGAGATTTGCTGTTGTGTCTGATCATGAGGTTTCAGCACACAGTACAGAGTTGAAATATCTGCACAGGTACCAGGAGAGCCCAGTCAAGAAGATCTACACATCACTGGTCACAGTGGCCACTGACCTGGGTCAGCTGATCTCCATCAGGCTGATCTGGCAGGAGGAACTGGTCTGGTCCAGCTGGTTGAGGCGGGTGAGAAACATCATTAGCTGGAATGGATCAGATCAGCATGTAGAACTTAGTGTGTGGAGGGTTCGGATCAAATCAGGCGAGAGGCAGCAAAAGTAAGTGTTGATCAAAGACAAACCTCATAAACTTGTACTGCGATGGTATTCAATAACATCATGGTATTTTAAGTAAAACTGGAGTTTTGGTATTGACCAACATTGTCATCACAAAAATCTAATTGACAAATAGTCTGAAGATTCTTACTCTGTTTGTACCACATATTTTTGACTTTGCAGTAGTAACTACAGTATAACTGGTGTTCCATATTCCATTTTTTTGTACAAATATATGAATGCAATGCAGAAACACACTCAGAGCAGTGAGCAGCTATCATGGCAGCGCCGGAAAGGTGCCTTGCTCAAATCATTTCCTGATGGCACTGGGAATCAAACCTTTGGGTTACAAATCTGACCCTCTAACCATTAAGACCTAACCTAGAAACTAACTTCATATTCTGTATTTTCAGGACATGGTTTTGTGCTCTGTCTGGTGAAGTGACCAATATGAGACTTCTGCAGGAGACCGAGTTCTTACGCTGTGATATTGTAAAGACAAAACATTCCTCTCGCACAAGGAACTCTAACAATCCACACAACAGCACAGCAGCTGGGATGAAAGAACTAATGAATCAGAACCAAACTGAGGCAAAAATAATCTCTTAGATGGCAGAGAATCAGAAAGAACTGATAAATCAGAATTAAACGGAGTCACAAATCATCTCTTAGACACCAATTAATTAACTGAGTCTTTTTATTAATGCATTTCAAGTACTCCAAAAAAATTACATCTTTTTGCACAATACGTTTTGAAATGTTACGTAAAAATGTTCAGCAAAGTGAACAAAAACGGTTACTGTATAAAACACAGTGAACATTTACAGACAGCAGTATTTTTTTTGTTGTTTTTCCATTTGTTTTTAAACATGTGGTCAGCTGTATGTTCACCTGCAACATTTTGATGTTTCAGTGCTTGTTCCTCTATGTTTCACCAAGACTATGAGAAAACTGAAGTCAAATACAGGCAAATATTCAATCATCTCTATTTAGTCCAGAAACAAGAAAAGACATTTCTCATCAATGGCAGTATGGGAAATAAAAACCCTTAGGTGCACAATTTAAGCACACATCTCTCCATGTGTTCAGTCTGGATTTCACAAGCTCTTTTCAAGAGGCAAATAAAGTATCAAAATGTATCTTCAAATATAACAGACATTCTCCAGTTACTATACATAGTTTACAAGTGGACAGTCTGTCTGATGAACATGGCCAGGCAGAAATCAAACATCATCTGTTTGAACTGTTGATGTAAAATGATTCCAAATATTTCAGGGTGTCAGAATCGGTCGGTTATGACCAGACAAGGATCACCTCACAGAACCCTAAATACAATCATTACTGACTTCTGTCAGGTGGACAACACATTCATCTGTTGTACGTTCAGCTAATGAAACACTGAAAATACATCTTTTCAAAACCTTTGCTTGCACTGCAGTCAAATTAAATGTTGCCTGGTCTGAAGGTTTTCAGTGCTGTTACTTTCCAGTTAGCTCCAGCCCTCATCATAAGGTTTGCATTGGTTGTCTGATTCGTGTCAGAGCTGCAGGACTGTGGATCTTCGGAAACAGGACTGAAAATCTCTGACTGATTCCCTCTCATGCAGGTCTGTCTCCTTGATTTACACCTGAAACTGTGACTCGCCCAGAGGATGATGAAGTGGTAATGCTAATCTGAGTCTGAAACTGAAGTTAGTGTAAGCATGAGTGTGGAAGTGTCATTACACTAAAGAAATCATTTCTACAGGGACACTTTTGCACAGAAAATGAGTTACATCTTTTAAACAATGTCCAGCAGGCCTTCAAAGACAGTCGTTGCAGGAACTGGAAGGTTTCATGGGCAATTCTTGCTCCTGAAAGGCCCTGATGGTGACAGTACCAAGAACAAAAATAGTTCCTTCATTGTACTTCAAATGAGAGTTTTGATGGTTAAAATCCTCATGAACAGCTGGACTTCAGTGTCCTCTGGCTCCTGAAAGATCTGATCTCAGATCTGCATTAAACTCATCTCAAATCTCAAAAACCATCAAATCAGCTCACTTCAAGAGAGAGCGATCAAGATATTATTGGTATTTCTATGCTTTCTATACTGTTTTCAGTACCCTGATAAACAAATACAGGTAAAGAAGAATATTTGTCTCCGTGTGTGTGTGTGTGTGTATGACATGCACGTTTCTCATTCAGGCAGTTTACAGGAAGTGCACTGAATGTGAGGGACAGGAAATGAGTGCTGGACCATTCCATAACAGGAATTTGTTTCCTGATGATTTACTGTGAGTGTGAAGATATATAGATACAAAAAAACACTATATAAAGATCCGCAGGGAATGAATTAATGATGTAAACATAATGAAAACCGCTCGTAATCGGTGCGTTTCTCCACAATCTCCTTCATCAGTGTTTGAGTCCTGAGTGTTTTCAACAAAACTGTAACAATAAATTCTCATATCAACAGTAGAAGAAATAATTTGTTTCACATATAATACAGCTAATATCATTTCTCTATACAGCTGTGAATCTGTACAGACGTGTCAGCTTCTGGAAAAGGGAAGGCTTGACATTTGGTCCTACAAAATAAAAGTCCTTTTCCGATTATGTGGCAACATCTGGCCGAAGCACTACACGCTTCCTGCTAAGGATGCTGCTAAAAAGATGTTTCATATTAAAGCAAGACTCATCATGGACTTGAAGAGTTTTCAAAAGTAAGAGCAAAAGAAATCAGAAGGACTACAGAAGACGCTCTATCTACAAATACCCCAGTAAACCTCAGCACTCAACTCCTACAAGGGCGAGAAATCAAAAGAAAAAAAGACAAAACAAGTGGATTTTCTGTGTTTCCCACACAGGCTGGTAAAATGTCTGTATGGTGAAGTTCATATTTACTCCAAAGAGAAACTCCAGACGGCTGGATCAGCATCTTCAGTCTGAGAAGTTTCTGAGGGGTGGAAGCATTATGGACTTTAGATCTGTTCCTATAAACTGCTCCAGTTGTGCATGACTCATAATTAAAGACAATGTTTACTGTCAAAAACGTAGTGTGGAGATAAAAACAGGTGGACTGGTGGTGTGGTTTTGGATGGCGTGGGCTGACCCAGACTGATTCTTTGGAGTAAAACCCACCGGTCCACTAACAGACTGAGAGAATCTAAAACTACAGAGTTCTACAATTGTGAACCTGAGGAATTTTCTGCAGGTCAAGAACAAACAATTGAACATTGTAGACCTGTTCTGACCCAGTCTTGCCTCGAAGCTCTGAGTGTTGGCTCACAGATGCAGAAGATTGGATGAGGTGATAGATTCTCCAGTGATGATGTGGACCAGAGGCTTCGGGTGACCGCAGTACCATGGGGGCAGGCACTGGGAGAGGTGTTAGCGTCTCATCTGGCCCATCTGATAGTTCTCTCTGGGCTGTCTGTGGCGCTGAGGCTGGGCCTGACGCTGGGCCTGACGAGGCGCCTGACGCTGGTTCTGATGACCATGAGCATGTGGATGTTGGTTCTGGTTATGATGCTGATGATGTTGCTGTTGGTTGGCGTGCTGAGCTCGTCGTCTCTTCAGTGTACCTGAGACACAGAGATCTTACTCTGGTCATCACAGTAATCACTATTCTCATTATAATATTTATATTATATTATAATATTTGTATTCCAGGACACTGATATTATCCAATACATTTTAGCCATAGACGTTATTTTTGCATTAAAATAATGCAACGTAAGCACACAAGTAATTAAAGCAGGTCACACACTGACACTAAACACACCTGAAAGGGTAAATCACCTGCTGTTTGTTGGGGTAGTTTAGGGTAATAGTTTAAATTACCTGGCAGGGGTTTTGGAGGGGGCAGTTTAGGGTTACTGCTTGGTGTGTGAACGCTGCAGATTTTAATAAATCCAGCCATAAGCATGATCAGAGCCACACCCATCAGTAAAACCGCCCACCAATGAGCCTGTGCACAGAAAAAACACACACACACTTATAAACACACAACCAGATCTGAGCAACACCATTAATCCACACAGCCATGTTGACAAAGACACTTACCACAATCCACTCGGCGATGTTCTCGTACAGCTCCGGGTTGAAGATGGCCTTCTTAAGTCGAGCCAGAGGACCATCAGCGTCCACCAGACGACACTTCATGAAGACGTCACAGTAGCCTTTAAAGTCATTGCAGGGTGAGCCGGCCTGCAGGGTCGTGACCTTCTTATTGAAGAAGCGGGCCAGACGCTCAGAGCCCGTACTACTGCAGGTGCTCGGGTTCACTGCGGACACAACATCATCATCGCACAGTCACAGGCTGCCAGGACAATGACATCACAGTCACAGGCTTCCAGGACTATGACATCATCAAGATGTGATTAAATTATTTGTGTTGTTCACATCCCATCTAAAGAAGTGTTCAAGTATTTGTTTTAGAACATATAATGACAAAATCCTGAAACTGGTTTCCTTTAGAAAACTGCTAAAAATAATAGATTCAAATATAGTTAAAACATTTTAAAATAGAATATTTTGCAAAAGTACTTTGTTATTGTTATTCTTTAAAAACAAATTCTTTACTAGACTTAACATACATCAGTGATGAGACAAAATGAGGATTTCTTTATATTTTATATTTGTTTGAACTGTTCTTATTTTTATGGCTAAATGTCATTT
This sequence comes from Botia kubotai, assembly GCA_036877585.1. Taxonomy (NCBI): domain Eukaryota; kingdom Metazoa; phylum Chordata; class Actinopteri; order Cypriniformes; family Botiidae; genus Botia; species Botia kubotai. The sequence goes on from JAZGTI010016401.1 coordinate 12,669, forward strand.
GAATGTTAAGTGAACATTAATGCAGTTTAGCTGAAGTAACTGTGATCAGAAGACTGTAATAATCATGACAGGTTATATTTGCTAATTATTAGTTCTGCTAAATCACACAGATTTACAGAAATGTAACATTAAAA
>JAZGTI010016402.1:0-12801 GCA_036877585.1 Botia kubotai
GTTTTCGGAGGTCATTGGCTGCCATACGCCAATGATTTTGGTGGCCTTCCATGAGACCCGATATCAGACAGTTTATTTTGGCCTGCCCAGTCTGTGCACAGAACAAGACATCTAATGCACCGTCCGTTGGTCTGCTTCAACCCCTCCCCATCCCCATCCCTTCCCGTCCATGGTCCCATATTGTTCTTGATTTTGTCACTGGGCTTCTCGAATCTTCAGGTAACACTGTCGTCCTGACTGTGGTGGATCACTTTTCCAAAGCGGTTCATTTTATTCCCCTGGCCAACCTACCCTCTGCCCGAGAGACTGCTCAAATAATGGTTGACCATGTCTTCCGGTTGCATGGTCTTCCGGTGGACATTGTGTCTGACAGCTCTCGTGGGTAGAGTATGCCTGAAATTCCCTGCCCGTTTCGGGCAGAGGTATGTCACCTTTTGAATGTTCTATTGGTTATCAACCCCCTCTGTTTCCCGCTCAGGAACCCGAGTTTGATGTGCCGTCAGCCCTGGCCTTCGTCCAATGGTTTCGGCGCACCTGGAAGAAGGCCAGCAACGTCTTGGCCCAGACGTCCCGACGCACTAAAGCAACCGCTGACCGTCACCGGATTCCTCAACCCAGATACATTTGTGGTCAACAGGTTTGGCTTTCCACCAAGGACCTTCCTCTCCAAGTGCCCTCTTGTAAGTTGGCACCCAGGTTCATTGGCCCTTATCAGATCACTAAGGTATTGAATCCGGTGGTGGTTCGGCTCCGTCTGCCCCCCTCCCTTGGCCGGGTTCATCTGGTTTTCCATGTCTCTAAGATCAAACCAGTGCGGGTATCACCTCTTCATCCTCAGACCCCTGCCTCCTCCCCAGCCCCACCTCCTCCCCGGCTCTTGGATGGTGAGCCTATTTACACTGTTCGGCGGCTCTTAGATGCCCGCCAACGAGGCAGGGGTTATCAGTACTTAGTGGACTGGGAGGGTTATGGCCCGGAAGAGCTGGGTGCCGTCCCGGGACATCTTGGATCCCTCTCTGATCGAGGATTTCCGCCATCGACAGGTTGTACCTCCGTCTGAGGGTACTGTCAGGATGTCAGTTTGATCAACCGGGTTTGTATTGTTTTCTGTCGGAGCTCGTGGCGGTTTAACGATCGTCACATGCTCTGGTCTCCGCATCATCCCTTCCCTCTCGTAATCATTCCCAGCTGTGTTCACTCATTCACATCACATCACTTTCACCTGCCGCTCTCATTAATTGCCTCCCTTTATATTTCCCTCGTGTGTGTTCAGTCTTTGTCAGACCGTCGCTTTGAGAAGCATTCCTGACCATTTGCTCGTCATAGTCTTAGTTAGCTTAGCTTAGCGCAGCTTAGCTTAGCTTTTATGTCTTAGTTAGTTTATCTTAGTTTAGTCACGCTTGTCTTTCTGCTTTTTGCCTCTTTGCATTTCTGTTTTATTATTTAAGAAGACGGGCGTGTAGTTTAGTGTTTGTTGTCCTGTGTGCTTGTGTTTAAGCTCCGGCTACCTGTTGTTTGTCTTGTGCTTTATGTTCCAGTTTTGTTCCCGTTCCCAGTTGTCTTCCGTCCTGGAGTCTCCTGCGCCTGTTCACCGTGCTCTCCCATCTGCCTCCGGGTTGGTGGTCTTTGCGTCATTGGCCGTACCAGCAATCTCTCCCGCACTGCCTCATTTCTCCTCCCGGTTCCCATCTCTACCATCACCTGCTACACTGTCAGTATATACGCAACCTGTTACTCACCTGCCCGTGACTATCTGCTGAAGGACTCCTTTACTCCGCTGTTCTTCTCTGCCATCCATCTGGCGTTATACCTGCTGGTGCTGGTAGAGGCTCCCAGCTCGTCTGCAGTGTTGCTTCAAGTTCCTTCTCAACTGCAAGCTGATCTACGGGACTGGTGGTTCGTCTCCTTTACTGGTGGTGATTAACAGCTTCGTTTAAGAGCTGATTCAAGTCTCTGCTCTATGATAGTGATCTACAGATACTGGTGGTGGTTCTCAGCTCGTCTGCAGTGTTGATTCAAGATCCAGCTCCACTGCAAGCTGATCTACTGGTGCTGGCGGTTCGCTCTATTGCTGGTGGTGCATTTCCCTTGCTTGTGGTATCCTGTGGCTATCTGACTCGACGTGATTTGGACTGTGATTTGTTCTTTACATTCTCTGTCAAATAAACTGTTAATTGTTTGCAATTGGGTTCCTGTGCTCATTTGGTTCGTGACATATATATGTGATTTAATATGAGATTAGAATATAATATTTTTAGGTATATTATGTATATGACTCTAGTCTAGCATTTATTGTGTTGAGGACTAATATTGAGTTTTAGTCACTAATAAAGCATTCTCCACCAAAAATGTAATTCATGAACAAGTTTACACAAAATAAATGTTAATGGATATATTCTCCCACATTATCCACAATTTTTAACAGGATAAAATTATTTGGGCAAATCTTATACGTTGATTTAACATTGATTAAATCAAAATATTACGTTAAATCAAATAAGTTGATTTAACACTAGAGCATGTAATGAAGCAAGCATGAAGCATGAAGCTGTCGTGGATTTGGAATGAGAGATGTCTAGTCGAAGGAGTAGTTTAATCAAATAAAACATTTATTGAAGAGTTGTACTCAGACAGCATACAACACTTGATACATTCATGTGTGATCACACAAAGCCAATGATCGATGCACGCCTATTCTTCCGTGTAGTCTCACTATATACCCCCTCTGTCACGTACACCCTGCTGGAGGTTCCTTATTCTGGGATACGGTTCCCCTTTATCTGTTTGCCAGTCCGGTTCAAACTGACCTTGCGGTTGGTTTAAAATAACATCTTATGCCTGCTGAGCCAATAAGAATCCCTCAATGTTTTTTTTTCAGTTAAACTAAACTCTATCTGATCTTTACCCAACTCATGAACTTCTGTAAAACCTGCAACTTATGTCTACACACACTTGTTGCGAGACTGCACATGTTCATTCCGTTAGTACTTCATAATGGAGAAAGAATCATCATACAAATAGAATCTGCTTAGCTATTAATTCTGCAATGATATAGACTAAATAAGAAATAATTTTACCATAAAGCAAAAAATCACCAGGATTAGCGAATCCAGATTAAAAATAGTGTAAAGTAAACAGGCTTAAGATGGTGGCACGTGCAGACGCAGTGGCTCCGTCTCAGTCCCGAAAGTGTGATGTTTACATGTTTACCTTTGTGTAAGTTGTTGTGTCTTCGTGAATGTTTGTTGCGCATGTCCATCTCTAGATGCACATACAACAGAGTTTAGGATTATTCCACTGGCTGATCACATCACCGACCTTGACTGCACTCCAGCTGCTGAGGAGTCACTGCAGGCGGTGTGACAAAAAGAGGAGAAGAGAGGGAAGCACAGAGATATCCGGGCTGGGCAAGCGGCTAACCCATGCAAGCTGGCTATCCCAAGCATTTTGCTCACCAATTTATGCTCTTTGGACCAAAAAATGGACCACATATGGCTACTGAGATCTGCCCAGCTGACTATCAAAGAATGCTGTGTCTTTATATATACAGAGACGTGGCTCAACGGAAAACATTAAAGACTCTATTGAGCTTGATCGGCTAATATGCTACCAAGTGGACAGAATCTTGGTGGATCTTGGTACGACCATTGGTGGCGGGGTTTGTGTTTACATGCATAATGCTTGGTGCCGTGATACTGAGGTAGTCAGCTAACACTGCTCACCCCTTCTGGAGTTTAGAATCACTAAAAGCCAAACTTTCTACATTTTGAGGGAATTCACAGTGATCCTGCTAGTCGCTGTTTAGATCCCCCATAGCCATAACAACAATGACAGGAATAAAGCTCTCAGCAAACTGTTTCATGCCATCAGCGAGCAACAAAAAACATACCCATGTACCCATTCTCATCTTGGCTGGAGATTTTAACCATGCTGACCCTAGCTCTGTGATTCCAAAAATATACACATTGACTTTCCAACATGGGAGAAAAAAAAATTTGGACTTAGATTACACAACCCACAGAAGAACATACAAATTGTCACCTCACCCCCCAATTGGCCTCTTTGACCACACCACTGTGATGTTAATGCCAACATTTAGACCAAGGGTGAAAGTCACCAAACCAGTTCAAAGACAGGTACGTGTATGACCGGAAGGTGCCTCCTCGGCACTTCAGGACTGCTTTGCCACCACAGATTGGGATGTGTTTAATTAAGCAGCCGCTCACAACCATCACACTGACATTCAGGACTACACTGACACAGTCACTGCCTATATCACCAAATGCATTGATGATGTAACTGTAACCAGGACTACCCTCACACAAGCTAATCAGAAGCAATGGCTGATAGGAGAGGTCCACAACCTTTTGAGGGCATGAAATGCTGCCTTCAGAGCCAGCAATGTTGAAATATTGAAAACAGCTGGGGCCAACCTGTCCTGGGGTAAGTAAGGCCAAAAAACAGTATGGCAGGAGGATAGCCCATAACTTCAGAGACAGCAAAGACACAAGGAGGCTGTGGCAGGGAATACAGACCATCACAGATTACAAACCACCACCACGGACCTGTGAAAGTGACATATCTTTGCTGAATCAACTCAACAACTTTGCACGCTTTGAATCATACACCACCACACCTGAACAGAAGACCCCACACCCTCTTGACAACCAGGTTCTGTGTCTTTCTCCAGCTAGCGTGAAGAGATGCCTCTCTAAGATTAACACCCGAAAATTCTTTACATAGATTTCAGCTCAACATTTATCACCATCATCCCACAGTTGTTAACACATAAACTAGACGGACTCAGCCTAAACACCTCCTTGTGCAACTGGCTGCTTGATTTTCTTATTGGTAGACCACAGGACTGCTTTTCACTTTGCTTACCATGACTGCATACCATACTTCACCAATCGCATCATAAAGTTTGCAGACGACACAACTGTTGTGGGTCTCATCAAAAACAACAATGAGACAAACTACAGAAATGAGGTGTGCCGACTGACAGGTGGTGCAGAAAACAATCTCTGTTTAAACATAGAGAAAACAAAGGAAATTATTGACTTCGGGCATACACACAGCACCCTCCTTTGACCATCAACAATGCTGCTGTGGAGAGAGTGAGCTGCACCAAGTTTCTGGGTGTGCACATAACAGAGGACCTTTCTCTGAGCAGCAACACTACATCACTGGCTAGGAAAGTACAACAGTGTATCTATTTCCTCCAAAAACTGAGAAAAACCAGAGTCCTGGCATCCATCATGTCCATATTTATTTGGGGCACCATTTAGAATATTCTGGCCAGCTGCATCACACACATTTATTGTGATGTCTTGTGAAGTGTTGGTCTCCTGCCAGGACTAAACCGGCTTCCCAGTCTAAACGTGAAGGTAGGCAATGATGATGGCACTTCCGAGTGTATAAAGCTCGGAATATAAAGTGTATAAAGCCTCTGATATGTCTGTTTACCATGTATGACCTTCTGCCTGTTTGACTATCCTAATAAACATACTGCAAATGGATCCAAACATCTCTGACTCTTCGTTACAGTTCCCTTGTAACTTGGCTTTATTACTTCCTGTTTGCCACCTGTGTTCAATTAGCCTAGCTATTTAAACCCTGGACCTACACATTCATTGTGATGTCTTGTGAAGTGTTGGTCTCCTGCCAGGACTAAACCGGGCTTCCCAGTCTAAAGGTGAAGGTAGGCGATGATGGCACTTCCTAGTATATATACTTATAAAGCTTTGCAATTTTACATTTATCACATTTATACATTACAACTTTGCAATCTTACATTTATCTCATTTATTCATTAAAACTTTGCAATTCTGTGTCATTGCGTTGCTGTTTCAGCGATTTTTCCTGCTGCATTCACTGTGTGGTTTGTTCACTGCGCACGTCCTGATTTTGCCAAGTGGTTGTTGTCCTGAGACCAACATCTGTGATGATGTCCCTGGGACAACAACTGCGCGAGCCAATCAACGTTTACGATGTCATCGCGGCGCGCCGTGCTGCTGCCGGCTGCCGATTGCTCCAAAGTAAAATAAAAATCAGCAACGGCAAACCCGTCTGTCAAGCGCGGATACAAGGTAAGACCATCGTTTTCAAACCTCCTTATTCGATTACAGTTGCGCGCCACTACGTCCGATGATCGTAAAACGCGTATTCGTTTTTAGATTTTCACCTTCTAATAACGCTGCGAGCGGCATGGCGTGCCGCGATGACATCGTAAACGTTGGCTTGCGCAGTTGTTGTCCCAGGGACATCATCACAGATGTTGGTCTCAGGACAACAACCACTTGGCAAAATCAGGATGAGCGTTAACTGCAACACCCACAACCAGAAAGCTTTGCAGCACACAGTGAATGCAGCTAGAAGGATCACTGGTGCCACAATACCTTCCCTCAAGGACATATTTAATACCAGATTAACCCAGAAAACACTCTGCATAGGGGCTGATCCCACCCCTCACACAGCTTCTTCAGTCTTCTGCCATTGAGGAGGAGCCTCTGGGCCCGAACCCCTAGACTGAAGAACAGCTTCATCCATCAGCCTGTGAGGAACATAAGCTTTTTTCCTTCTCTGCCCCCAGATGCAATGAAGATGCAACACACACACATACAAACACACACACAATCAAACACTTTTACAACTGCTGCTTTCTCTTTTGCACAGCGTTTGCACATTTGCGTTATTTGTTCTTATTTGTTAATAACATAATTTGTTATAGTTTTCTTTTTTTTGGTTGTATTATTTCTTATTTTACTATGTGTTTTGTTAGTGTATTACACTGTGGGTCTGGGTAAAATTTAAATCCTCTGTACTCACATATAGTAGATTTGACAATAAAGTTTTCATTTTAATCTTAAGATTGAGCATGAACTACCACAACATAATGTGTAATACAAACAAAATTTTACTAACTAGACTAAACACATGCTGTTCTAACATACACACACTGTGATGAAGCTTTAGGGGGGAGGGGAAAAGGGAAACGCCAGTCTGTGAAGATACAAAAAAAACCTCAGCACTTTCGTGCAGGGTATAATTTATTTACAGTGCCAATAATAAGTACCAAAGAATCAATAAATAGGAAAACAAAGACAAATAAACAATAAACGTAAACTTATTTACATAAACACACTGTATCCACAATATACAATAAGGGTTTGCTTGAGGTATTACTGTAACACACTCGGACTTGGTTAACAAGCAATTATGTGTGAGTCTGGCCTCCCTTTTTATAGGCCAGACCCCATCCCTTCTTTCAGGTATGTTTTACACATTTTTTATTTCCCACACTTTAAAACATTCATTAAAACCAACATTAAATAATAATTCTCTACCGGTAAGAATTCAATTACATATATTCATCATTATTAAAAGACATATATAATATGACATGTATAATAATGAACACAATTTACACATAAACCCTGTTACAAACTGCTTTAGTACGAAGTTTTGATTAATTAGTGATTAATCAAGCCTGACCAAAAGTGTCAGGTAACAAATGAAGGTCCACATAGAACAACAGCAAAATAGAGTTTTAATGAATTATTGTAAGAATTAAATATGAAACAGCGACGCAATCACACAGAATTGCAAGGTTTTAATGAATAAATGGGATAAATGTAAGATTGCAAAGTTGTAATGGATAAATGTGATAAATGTAAAATTGCAAAGCTTTATAAGTATATATACTCGGAAGTGCCATCATTGCCTACCGTCACCTTTAGACTGGGAAGCCTGGTTCAGTCTTGGCAGGAGACCAACACTTCACAAGACATCACAATTAATGTGTAGGTCCAGGGTTTAAATAGCTAGGCTAATTAAACACAGGTGGCAAACAGGAAGTAATAAGGCCAAGTTACAAAGGAACTGTAACGAAGAGTCAGAGGTGTTTGGATCCATTTGCAGTATGTTTATTAGGATAGTCGAACAGGCAGAAGGTCATACATGGTAAACAGATATATCAGAGGCAAAACAGAGAGTGTAATGATAAACAGGCATGGGCCGGGACAGGTAGCAAACAATCAGAGGCGATATAATAATGGTAATACAATCCAGGTCAAAAAGGCAAGCGGCAAACAATCAGATAACAGGGACAATCCAAAGTAATACATGAAAAGGCAATCAGAGAATAACAAGAAAAAAAAGCTCAGAATTGCTGCATGGAGACAAGTCAAGACTTTGCTGACACTGAGTTTGAGTCCGGTTTATATGGAGGAGTAGATGAGGATCAGGTGTAGAGCAGGAAGTGATCAGTGGCAGGTGAGGTGCATGATCGGAAGTGTACAGAATTGCAAAGTTTTAATGAATAAATGAGATAAATGTAAAATTGCAAAGCAGGTTGCAGAGCCTGGATGCTTAGAAGTCACAATGATTGTTCCTGTTCCTCCCAGGAGAGAGGCAATATGGTGCATGGGTCTCCATCCTGTCTGGGTATAGCTGCAAGAGAGCACTGGGAAAGGCACACCGTTCCAGGTATGGGTGCTGCAGAGGCTACACACTGCCGAGGGAGGTAACCTGTGGAGATAAGGAGAACTGAGAAAGCGATCTTTGTTTGGTTCAGCCAAAGGTGGCATTCCAGCCAAAGGGTTAAACCTGCCCAGTGGCACTGTAGGCCATGGCAGCGAGCGCTGCCGTAGTCTTACAGGCCTTGAAGGGGGGGACGTGGGTTATTCCTCTAGGTGGAAGCATTTTGTGGGCACAGATGCACTGCAATTGCACCACAATTGCATACTTTACCAAGGGTATCTCCACATAACCCTTGGTGGCCACACCATTGAGGGTAGTCGGAATACGAGAGGCGGGGAAGCGCCCCTTCGGGCAGATAAAGGTGCCTTCAATAACTTCTAAACCTCCTCATGCATTTCCAGGAAGGTGAGGTGCATGATCGGAAGTGTAGTCTTTGAGGTTCCGGTTAGTATTTAGGTGACGGTTCCCTCTGGTGGCACGGAGGAGGCAGAGCGGTGGCCTCTTCTGTAACACACACAGAATTGCAAAGTTTTAATGAATAAATGCAATAAATGTAAAATTGCAACGCTTTATACACTCAGAACTGCCATCACCGCCTACCTTCACCTTTAGACTGGGGAGCCCAGTTCAGTCCTGGCAGGAGACCAACACTTTACCCCGAGAATGTGTCCTGGGCGACGCACGCTCTATCCCACGGCTGAGCTCCTGCCAGTTCTGGGGTGTTCCCTTCTGTATACATTAAACTGGGTGCAGCTAAGACAGCCTTCTGAAAGAGAGAGAGAAGGCTGGCTCCCTCTCTCAAACAGTGCAGCTCATATTACATTACAAACAGGTTAGGATGAGACGAGGTAACATGCAGTTGCAAAACAAATTATAACGTTTTCAGGATGAGAACCTATGGACATTTTCCCGAAAGCATGGATCCCTCTCCCTGCTCTGGGAATAATGCCCAGAGTGCTGAGTTATCAAAGAATGTGTTAAAGGAATGTATTTACCAATGAGCGGGGAGCATCAAGCACACATAACTTTCTATCTCCCCTTCACTCCATTCCACTCCATTTAATAAACAAACAGACAATGGTTTTGCCGGGGCGATCCACTCTGTGCTTTTAAAAACAGGCGCCCACTGTTTGCTCGGTTTGGCCAATGCAGCATTCATCCACTGAAAGACCGACTATTTTCTGACAAATAAACAAACACCCAGAAATTCAACAGATCAACAGCCTGAACAAACCATCAGTTTCTTAATTTCAACACACCTCAACGTTTATTAGAAAGAGCTAATAAACATTAATGTCAATTAATAAGATGCTTGCATGTCTAGCCCATTGAAAGAAAGTGTCCTGTTGCAGTTAGTGGAGGCTCTGGTTGATCTTCACTGGATGTTGTATTGATGAGAGAAAGAACCAATTTGATGCAGATGTCTTTAAAGAATGGAAAGACAAGGCCATAACCTGGCACAAGGATTGAGGTCTACTGAAAACTTCTTCTAGTTCAGCATTTTTATCCTGATGAAAGTCCTCAAAGGATTAAAAAGACGAAACTGTAGAAGATGACCCTAAAGTTGAGAGCTAAGACGCAAAAGGCCAGAGGAAGAGGAAGAGGAAGAGATTTGTGTTTATGGACGCCGGTCTACCAAACAATGATACATGTGATCTTGATTAACTTAGTAATTCTAAAACATTCATTTAAATGTGCACAGATTAAAACACAAAGTCTTGCTTGAAAGCCCTGTTGCCTTCAAATAGTAGAAAAACATGCCAATGAATATTGGCCCAAAGGAAAGAGCCAATGAGCATTGGGCAAAGGAGTTGTGGACCGAGCCATGCCTTACACGGAAGCGGGTATATAAGGCAAAGATCGAGCTCCCTCTACTGCTACCCATTTTGGATTAACAGATTTGGTTAGCAATATGGGAGACCTTAGAATGACAGTGGAGAATCCCCCACCGGGTCAGTCCCCCAGTCCCCAGCTTCAGGATATGAGCAGCTGGGTGATGGTGCAGCTCCATCCAGAGAGCCTGTTCACATCACATTCAGCTCTCAGGACAAAGACAGGATGTCGATTACTGCGTCGGAGAGTGGGCTGCTCTCCTCTGAGCAAGAGGATGAGGATTTCCCCCTTCGGTTCAGGTTGCTTCTGCCAAGTCTGCTGGAGTGGAATCCGCCACCAAGTCCATTGGAATTCCCAGTCCCATTCTGCCACGGTGCTTTTCTTCCTGGAAATGCATGAGGAGGTTTAAAGTCATGGAAGACACCTTTATCTGCCCGAAGAGGCGCTTCCCCGTCTCTCACATTCCGACTACCCTCAATGGTGGGGCCACCAAGGGTTATGTGGAGATACCCTCTGTAAAGTATGCAATTGTGGTGCAATTGCAGTGCATCTGTGCCCACAAAATGCTTCCACCTAGAGGAAAGACCCACGTCCCCCCCTTCAAGGCCTGTAAGACTACAGCAGCACTCGCTGCCATGGTCTAAAGTGCCACTGGGCAGGTTTAACCCTTTGGCTGGAATGCCACCTTTGGCTGAACCAAACAAAGATCGCTTTCTCAATTCTCCTTATCTCCACAGGTTACCTCCCTCGGCAGTGTGTAGCCTCCACAGCACCCATACCTGGAACGGTGTGCTTTTCCCAGTGCTCTCTTGCAGCTATACCCAGACAGGAACAATCTTTGTGACTTCTAAGCATCCAGGCTCCTCAACCTGCTATGGATATGGTGGTCTGCCTGCGCAGGGTGCTGGGAAGGTAAGGAGGCAAGGAAGCTATACTGTGGCATACCGTGTGTGCCTGTACCTGCATCCCCAGCCTGTATTGTTGAATGTGACTGACTGGAGGGAAACATCTCAGTTACGTATGTAACCCTTTTTTCCTGAAAAAGGGAATGGAGACATTACATTCTGCCTGCCACAAGCCTGATCCACTGCTGATTGGCCAGGACACATCTTGACACATCAGCACAAACCTGAATGGAAGTGAACTGCGGCCGGCCTCTCTCTGTCCACAACTCCTTTGCCCAATGATTGTTGCCTTTTTCTCTCGAGCCAATGTTCATTGTTTATTATTTAATGTTTGTTATATTAATAAAATAACTAGTTATTGTGTGATGTGTCTCAGGTAATACAAATGTATGTAAAAAATTATAGGATGATAAATGTGTTTACTTCATGAATTTTAATACAAAGTTGTGTATTTACATGTGTTTTTGCTTTTTGGAAAATAAAGATGTTATAAAAAAACAAGCCTGTTTTGGGAATCAGTTTTTGCATGGTACATTATTGCTTCTCACAGTAATAGAATACTGTGGAAGGGCAAATTTGTATTTTAAGGCATTTTCAGAACTTTAGATCATTTGCTTTGTTTCCGAAACAGGAAATAAAATTGTTACAAGAGGGGCTTTTGCACCACAGCAACTTTTTTGTAGTCCCTAGAACTATTGGTGGTAAAGGTCATTTAAAAGAATTACAAGAACAATTTAAAGTGTTGCAAGACATAAACATATGATCACAACATATTCTAATTTTGAAACTGTGCATTCGTCCTGAATCCAGTTAGGCTGCTGAATTGTCCATGGCAAGCGTTCACAAATATAACATTCATATGCACTTTTAGTCCAGAAACGTAATAAGTCTGAGAAATATTGATATATTCTCCATTGTTTACATTGGATTTCATATGAAAGAATCACCGGTCATCTTTGTTTTCCAACACAGCATACATACAGTGCAGTAGTGCTGTGGTAAAACTTTGTGAAATCTCATTTGTTAGAGTCTTGCATGTAAAATAAACCAACATTTTTCATTTTTTACAAGCAGGTGATTTAAAAACATTTATACATTGATGCTCGGCTATATAAAAGATTGCTGGCCATCATTTCACAGTAGTTAATACTTTTGTATGGAAAACACTTGTAAATTGTTATTTGGGGGTTTTCTATTCTTAAAAGGTTTTTGGTTATTTTATCACAGCTTTCAGTTAACCCCCTGGGGTCGACACACGCGCCGGCGCGTTTTAAGGCATGTTTTCATGATAACGCGAAAAAGAACGTTAAATGCTCCGTCATTTCTGATCGTACAGATACAACCAATACATCATTCGAATCTGTAAAGGGTCTATTTGTATTTGTAAACACTCATAATAATGAAACCCTGTGCTTTTATATAAGGAAGAAAACAGACAGGGCACGCACTCTGCCTTCGCTGTCTCTGTCATCTCTTTTCACAGACACCCCTGCTGAAAAAACCAGCTATAACCAGCCTAGGCTGGTTGGCTGGTTTAAGCTGGAAGTAGCTGGTTTTAGCTGGTCTCCCAGCCTGGCCAGGC
>JAZGTI010016403.1:0-12801 GCA_036877585.1 Botia kubotai
ATATATACATATATACGTAACCCACATCTGATCCAAGAAGACAAACGCTTTGTCATCTGGACAAGTTGCTTAGTCACTATGACACCCATGTGTTGTATCAGCTTTATCAGCGGCTGCTATATGCATTCATAAGGGATGCAATTGAGCTATTACAGTCGGCAATCTGTTGTCATGGCAATAAGATAGCCAACAGATTTGAGCTTGCTCAAAACTGGGCTATTTTCCATTTGATTGAGTAATGTATTTATTGATGCAAGTTGTTTAAAACAGTCAATGTGTCAGTGTTTATTCTGATATAGCGAATGATTAATTTTGACAACTTTGCACACTGTTTTCCAAGTTCGGAAAATCCAGCCATAATGCTGGTGAATCCATCTAAACCTGTGCGTGAAAATCAGGAGCAGCCCAACAATGACTCCGAGAATGCCGGTCCAGGAGTTCTGGTTTTAGGGGAGTCCACCTCCTCTGGGGCTCGGTCAGACGTCATGAGTTTCCTCAGGTAAGGTCACATTGCACACGTCCACATAGTTCCAGTCTAAATATTATAAGTCCACACCTATTTCATTAACTTAACTGTGATTGTGCCCTTATTAGCACCATTGCTTACAGCAAACCCATCTGTCTTTTCAGGAACCTGGTTAGAGCTAGAGCCAGGACCATGGAAAAAGCCACCCACACTAGACAGTGGGCATCTAAGGCCAGTAAACCAGGCTACAGATGAAATTCAAACCCTGAGGCAGAAGAGAAGGGAGTGCGAGCGCTTGAACAAGAGATGACCCTTGTGCAACATGGGCTAGCAGAACAAATACACGTCGCAATCTGAAAGCGGCGTACCGCGGCAGTAACGGGACCAAACCGGAAGTCCTATGGAAACAGGGCCCTTCATTTTAGGACAGAATGGGAGAGATGAAGGTTTAGGGGATGTGGAAACTAGGTTTTGGAGATCCAAGGAGGTCTTTGTAGGTTGAGGGCAAAGTGGACTGCTTCTGTCCAATGGAATCGTATGAAAGAGAATCAGGTGTTGACAACTGAGGTACAAACAGGACGGCTAGTTTTGTGGCTATGCTAGAATCAAAGTTAGTCCACAATGTCAAGTTTAATTAGAGATTAAAAAAAGATTAGGTTTAAGGTTTAGAGGGCACAGATAGCATGTTTCTGTTGAAATCCACCTATTTACAAGGGTGACGGTTGATACTGTTTTGGCAATCGTGTATAACCAGTTCATCTGTTTATTATTTCATTTCAACTAGACATTGTAGGAATGAAAACAGAAGATAATAAAAGCGTGAGAAACAAAATAGTACATATTTGTATAATGATTTAGGACGACCTGAAAAGGTGGCCTATATTTGAGTTCATTAAATATTTACCTGAGTGCTATCATAAGCAAACAAAATGTTTTGCATTTAGTGTCACACCAAAAGGGAAGGAATCTTGGGCTGCGGTTCTAATAGGTTTTAAATGTCCTTAACTGACGTTATACTACAAAAACTTATAGGCGTTAATTAGTTTCTCAATCATAAGGTTAGTGCTGGTTTAGTTGCTGGTCTAACTGGCAAAGCAGTATAGCCATGCATACCTTATAGCTGATGAATCTGTTTTGACTGGCATGGTCTTTCAGATGAAGCTGGTTAGTTAAGTTGGTAAAGAGGCCTGGTGTTGATGCCAACATACTGGCATCCCATCCTGAGGACCCCTTCAGAGTTGTCACTTCACAGCTATAAGGAAATGTTCTCAGAATGTTGGCTGACATTCTCTAAAAGTTATTTTAAAGTTATCGTTCTTGCAGTAACATAAGTAGAAAGCTTTTCTAATGTTATATATCAACATTGTTATTCTTAAGTAGATAGTGGAACTATTTAAAAACATTTCCAAATAAAAAAAATGTTTGAATAATGTTTATTTAACCAAGCTTAATCAATACTGTTAATAAGACATCTAAAAACCTTACTTTTTTTTAACAATCCTAAAACTTTTAAAATAACTCTTTTTCTTATCTAATGGAAACGTTACAGAAACATTCTTACAACTTGGGATGGCTCAAAAGGATTACTGCTTTTTTTTAAACTGAATGGTTGTTTTAAATATCCGTTCAGCCTTTAAATGCTGTTGTGTGTATTCATAAGCGATGCAGTTGTGTTGTTGCAATATGTTGTTATGACAACAAGACAGACAATAGATTTAAACTTGCCAAAGAAAACCCGACTGCTTTCCTACTAATTGCATAGCAATTCATAATCTAATCTAAACGTGTAATCTCAATAATTAGCATCAATGTGACGGAAATAGGCCAAAGGGTATCGCATTCAGAGAGATCTGAATGGTAAAGCTATTAGGTTTTGCTACGGTACTCTGACATGTAACATTTTGCTGTTTGCTAAGAGGGCTGCTTTTATGTAACAGCAATATAGTTTCAGTTTTGATCAGTTATTGTTTTCACACCCTCTGTATGTTGTTAGAAGCTCATGTTAGAGGCAATGGTATATCTGTGTATTCATTGTAAACAAAAACTGTTAATAAATACATTTAAATAAAAAATATTGTTAATATTATTTATAATCATCATATTTTGTAAAAACAATGCATAGTATAAACATAACGTTATGTTCCTGTAGCTCGGATGGTAGAGACTTGCGTTAACGGTGCAAAGGTTGTGGGTTCGATTCCCAGGGAACACACACACAGACTGATCTGATAAACTGTGTACCTTGAATGTCTGTGTACCTATAAGTCTCTTTGGATAAAGGAATCTGCCAAATGCATAAATGTTACTACTTAATACCTTATTAGTTATTATTATGTTTTGGGGACTGTGACAAATGCCAAGCAGTAACACAGGTATTGTCATCCTGCACTGTGCTCTTCATGGGTTGGTCAAAATGAATTAAAATAGAAAACTGAAAGGAAAACGAATAGCCCTTATCATAAGTAAATGAATTCACTGGATCGCTGCCCATTCCTCGACTGACAAAGCACCTTGGCACTTAAATCTAAAGGGTGTGTAGAGTACACGGTTAAAAAGTAATTAGTCTGAGTTCTCTGACATGTTGTTGTGATGTGAACGAGACTCTTGTAGAGCAGGTGAGTTAGACAGGAAGCTTGCAGGCGCATGGGAAAGAGAAAGTGCAGACAATGAACAGCAACAGTCCTGATGTTTTCCATTTTCCTGTCAGGACGAAAAATATAGGCCAACGGTACAACAGTTTCCAAAATCTACCACCATATCCTTCATTTAAAAAGACTGAAATGAGATTATGTTCGCCAACTGTCTTTTAGTCAAGCGCTAACTCTCAAATAAAACTAGGCCTTTCCCTGCTAACAATTGTAGGTTGTAAGTTTCCCAAAGCAAAGCGTCCAGTTTTTTAGATGTTGTATTAGCATTACTCAGACGTTATTCGAACATAAATTACATTTCCCACAGAAATTTAATTCCCGTTATTCAAAAGTAAAATTATGTATGTTTTTAAAATGTCTCACTAACAACTTAAAAACAAACTTTTTGATATATATATTATATAAAACTAAAAAACATTCTAATAACATACACCAAGAATGCTTTTGATAACTTTGCGAGAACGTTTAGAGAACATTAGCCATTGTTCTGAGAATGTTTCCTGTTAGCTAGGTTGTCACACATTCTCCACTGTATGCCTGTTGCTCAAATTCAAACATAATTCATTAAGCAGCGTCTTTAATGTCCTGAGGCCTCTTATGTTCTCTGCTCATTGAAATGTGTTTTAGTGTGTCAGAACTGCAGCCACAGGAGTGAGCGGCAGTGATTGAGGGTTATTGAATAGCAATATTCGAAGATTACAATATCAAAGAAAAATGTATGCGTCAACGTTACATGACTGTGTTTCTATGAAAGGCATTATAAAACCTCTGAGTAAATAGTTTTATGTAATGATTAAATATTTGGTAAAACTGATAAAGGAGACTCTGAGGTTTTAGAAGCAAGGTAACAGCTGCCATGACGCCTTCAGATTGAGCTTGTTTAAAAATTCCATTCACCCCAACACAACAGCATTAACTCAACCAATGGCGTGAGTTTATAGTAGGACTGTCTGTTTGGCTGACCAATGGCACACAGAGGGGTAGTATTTTGGAAACGTGTACAAAAATCATTGTTTTTAGCAATTCCTGTTAACAAAAACAGAGAACTGGCCACTCCGACAAGTTCAGGCGGTTTATACCCCCAACAACAGTCACGTTTTAAAACAATGGCAGTCGCTCTAGCCTCTATCTCTCCCCTGAGCTCAACGTCGTCTGCGCCGCCGACAGCCATCTTTGTCCCGCATCGAAAAACAGGATGCCTTTAGACATTCCATCCCAGTTGCCACTACATTCAGCGGGAAGAGAATGACAGGAAAGCCCATCAGAGGCAAATGAGAGGAAGTGATATAAAGTAGACGGCGGTTGATAATGCAAAGGATAAAGCAGTGACACGTTTTTCCCCTCGGTCACGGGGGCAGGGCTGAATAGCAGGACAAAAATGTAATTATGTTCTTAATTAACTGTTTCAACGCAAGGCATGTCAGAAACACGTACGGTCCCTGACCAGGTTAACCCATAAGAGTTAACATCGGCTGGGTTCTGTACCACAGATAAAGAGACTGTATTTATAATGATATCACATTATTGTTGTACTGGGTGATAACGAATCAGTAAAGTTGTTTGCATTGTAGCATGATTGTACAATATGCTGAAAGGTGACTATATTTAATGACTATTGTAAGGGAACATTGCCCAGGTTGTTTTCAGTTTGTCAGTATCGAAATAAGCAGTCTTATTACTGAGGAGCGTAGGTTAGAATTTAACAAATAATATTCTTGATGCTCAGTGATAATATCCACTATAATATGGATATAGTAGAATTAGATTGTAAACTAACAAGCTTCTGTTTATTTCATACTTTATTAAAAGGTTCCAGTAACATTTGGGGTTTATTTTTGTAGAACGAGTGTTCACATGCAGTATAACCTGTACTATAGGTTTCCTAAATCGCCGCATGTCCCCTTGATACATCTCAATATGATGTACTTGTCATATATTTCTAGCCATAAGTTGTTAGTCATATGATTTCCTACCTTAAGGGGTAATAAACCACCTGAAACAAAAGCACACGTTACACATGTAAACTCAGATCATACAGAACTCACACAATCATTCTGTTCCAACAGACTTCCAACAGCTGCTATCAGCTTAAAATGTACTCCAGCCAAATGTTTTATTTTATTATTTTATTTTATCATTGTACAGAACTCCACGTGGTGACATTCCTGGCGTTAGGTCAACATAATGAAAGTACAACACTTTTCTTAGAGATGCTGGTTGGTACACAAGTGTGTGTCACAATGACCTTTGCTGAAGTTTGCAAGGCAGCTAAATAATTGGTCACTGGGATAAATACACTTTGGTAACACTTTACAACAAAGTTCAATTTGTTAACATTACTGAATGCATTAGGTATCGTGAGTTAATGGTTTTTCTTGCAACTTGTATTAATTTAGGTTATTCAAAAAATTACTATATTTTTAATGTCTTTACTTTAGCAGTCATTAGCAGGTGAGGTGAAAGGGGAATTTTGTACTCTGTTGTAGTTGTTCCAGTGTTACAGTGCGTGCGATGTGTGTGACAGATCTGTGTTTGACAGCCTCTCTCAGGGAGTCGGAGCCAAGCTTTTGTCAATGGCAGCTCAAATACTGGCGCTGGCCTCAGTCAAGCCCTTTCACTTCTGCCTCACGTGTGCTCGTGTCTCCACTGCAGGAAGTTTCTGTTTCCTTCTGAACCCAAACAAACAAACAGCTCTTCCTCACTAAATTGCCTTTCTGATAAGTACCTGTCCATTATTTTGTGTCTGCTCTCTGGCAGATGAAGCAAATGAACTTTTGCACAACAAACACTTCAAACATAATTATTGCGCTTTTAAATGTTGGTCAGCAACATCAGATTTATTTTTGAAAAACTTTTAGGTATTTTAAGGTGACACTTTAGTTTTGTATGAAAAATACACTGTAGGAAAAAACATTAGCTGCCTTAAATTTTCAGGTTTAATCAACGTGGCTGTACAAGTCATTTCAATGTACTGTTTCAAATCCTGACTGGTTTTAAGTTACTGTAACATAAAAAAATTAAGTTATTCAAAAATTATTTGCAAAAATTATTTGTCAACATTTTTTTGTTACAGCAACTCAAAACCACTAAAGATTTATAATGGTAAGTTGAAATGACTTGCACAGCCGTGTTGATTAAACTTAAAAATTTAAGGCAGCTCATTTTTTTATAGCGTACAATTCTATTTAAATGTATATTAGCTGTCACTGGAGACATGTATTGTTTTGTTATAGCATCTATTTAAACATATCTGGTGTACAAAACTGGGCATTAGAAAGAGGCATAAAATATTTCCAATAATACAAAAACGCATCTGTCCAAATGCACTTTTTATGATGTACCTCTCGTAAATGAGTTTATGAATCATCATTGATATAACGCACACAATTCACCTAGCAATCATTGGAATTAGACTAACAACACACTGAATCAGCCCCCAGGGAAATAATATACGGGTTTGTCTGTTATTATCCCAAGATTTACGAGGCTCCTACAGTTATCGGCAGCATCTTTAATAAATTACTCAAATTATAAACCAGCGCCCCCTGGTGTATACTGTCAATAATTCTGACGCGGTTAACGAGAGACGTTCACACACAGTGATTGTAATCTCTGACTGTTTTCAGCATAATCATACTTAGTTCTCGATTTGTTTGTGGCATGAAACAGCATTAATGTAAGTTATGGTCAATGTGCATAAGTATGCGTTATTTATTTCCTTCAGTCTTTTCTCACAGTGAGAGCCGCCCTCGACAATCAGAGCGCGTGACACAATCTTAAATTAAACGAAAGGTAAAAATGTGAAGAGTTTTTTGTGTGTGTCATCTGTGTGTGTGTTGTGCTCTTCAGAGGACAGACTCTTGGTTTTCGATGCGAGGGGCAGCAGGTGCTGGCGGGGTTCACATCTGCCATTGATTTGAAGCATAACATGTAGAGGAATTTTGGTGTCAAATCAACCGTGAAACTGCCCTACAAAGCAGATGACTCACAGACCTTGGAAACGAATGCTAATCTGTAAAACAAAAGTGTTCATAATTTGTTATATTGTAGAATCTTCAGAATTATGGTCCATGAATTATGAATTTCTTATTTATTTACGTCACACTAAACTCAATTTATAAACTAAATACACTAAACTCCTTTCTATATTATGTCGTTTTTCGTTATAAAAATACAGACGCTTTATAGCAAATACAAGTTGCAATGTTTATAATAACTTGCTGTTGGTTTAATACACATATTTTATCAACATTCTTATTTCGTACTATTAAACATGTTGCTTTTTACCATATGCAACAGCACCTGCATATGCTGTGCAGTGTCGAGATCTCCAGAAACTGTCCACTAAACAGAGTCATTCCAGCACATTATGTTTGCTTCACTCTCTCACTGTCTTATTATTGAGCTAATAATAGAGCTGGATTGCGGAGGAGTCTCAAATCTCTTGGCAGTCTATGAAACCACATCCACAATGTGTGTTTAGCACTGAGCACAACATATTACTAAACTTCACTTCACACAGTATGTTTTCTGTTTCCAAATATTAACATTATTTCACTTCCTGTTTTGGTAGTTGATCGGTGGACATTTTTGAGGCGCTGCAGTAATTCTCACAGGATCTGGTTCGCTTTACCTTACACTATATTCACAAATACGCATTACTCAAGTGCACATGTTTTGGAAATCATTATTGGTTAAAATTGCAGCCGTTGCCTCGTTCATGTTGTCAGCTGGTTTTTGAACTTTGATTTGTTGTGTTGGGAAATACTGAATTATACAATTGTCTATCTGTAAACACATTATCATGCGTGACTTTGCAAAAAGGATGACGCCTTGAAACGTCTTAATGACCAGATATAAGCAAAAAGTCACGAAATGATATACAAAAGACTTTCGTGGGCTTTTTAGCACCTTGCTATTAACGTG
Source organism: Botia kubotai (assembly GCA_036877585.1). NCBI lineage: Eukaryota > Metazoa > Chordata > Actinopteri > Cypriniformes > Botiidae > Botia > Botia kubotai. The sequence goes on from JAZGTI010016403.1 coordinate 8,041, forward strand.
TGTTTAGATAAGCACTCGACATCTCAGTGAACCAGGAACTAGTTCGGAATCTAGATAATAAACATGCCTAATATTCAAAAAGGCATAATTTCGCAAACATTAAATCTAAATAAATATCTCTAATCAAAGCAGAATATCGCGAATTATGTGTTGTTATAATTTTAATATGATCTCATGTTATTTTTTTCTAATAAAGTGAATCTGGCGTGTGAGTCATTAGGAAAGCAATAGAAACAGAAATAAAAATATCCAATTCCGATTTGTAGCATTCCGTTTAGCAAGAATATTCTTGTTTCGTTGTTGTAGTCAAATATCAGAAAAACAGTATAGCCATTAAAACAAAATCTACGGAATTAATGACACTTGCTCAACACAAGCAAAAATGTCCCACACTACAACTTCTCCTGAGCTTCCACTAGATGGCAGTGTTATGCTAATATATTCCCAACAGGGTTTGACATTGCGCCTTTACCAAACTGTTTAAGGTCCTGCAGGTAAATGTAAGCCGAAATATATTTCAAAGATACTCGGTTATTCAGTCATCATAAGCAATTAGTTTTAACTTTTTAGTTCTGAAAAGCACTTTAGCCATTGCAACAGACTAGCATTCTATACCCTCATACTTTTAAGTGGATTTCAACTTATTATCGCTGTAATATTATAACTGCAAAGTCACTTGCTTACCAGCTACGTTTACTTGAAATGAGAGATTTTCATCTGGGGCTTGAAAGGTAGATTGTTATGCTTTCAAAGGAGTATCTCAGTAGCCTATACTACACAACTGAATTCGATAAAATACCTTAACAGTGTAATTATGGACTATATATTTTGTTTTCATTTGCCTTTTTCTTCATTTTCAAACGAATGCTTCTTAGAATACGATCATTTCACCCTTGTTGTACATCGTAAACTAATCGCAGAAGTGTTGCCAGTCACGCGCCGTACATGTAGTGCGAATATTTTGACTTCAACGAATCAAAATAAACACTACATTCTGTTTCTAAAAATAAAACAAGTACTCTGTGACCATTCCCTTGTGTAATTAAACATAACTGTTAACTGTATCGTACGGTGTTTCATTCCGATATGTTAGGAAACGCGAATGAATTATGAAAATATCTCCTCGCATTATGCCTGGTTCGTTTCCCCTGCAGAGCCTCATGGGTAATGTAGTCATTTACAGTGCAAAGGATAATTGACGAGGAAACAAGTACTTGAATTAGAAGACTACAAAGACCATATTGCTTGCCCACAGTTTCCGGTATCTTTGCGAAAAGTTTCAGTGGGGGCTGGAAAACAGTGTTGTGAAAAAGTATCCGTGTTGTGGTGTACGTACATAAAATGAAACTAGTCGAGGAAAGAGGAGGGCCAGTGCCTTAGACGTAATAGCGGAAGGTAAGAGAAGTTACCTAATAACCAGATGATGCCCGCACTTGTTACCTTCTACACAACGCCAATAAAAACATTCGGCTGAATTGTCATCTACTGTTGCAATGTAAATCACAACTTTCTGACGTGATTTTTAAATGTTATTCGCAAAAGTGCTCGTGCACATCCAACAATGTATTGTCAAGCTTTTCCTCCACAAATACATTTTTATTAAGTTTGATTAATTAATATAAAAAATGCAACTGAATGAATAACCGACTGTGTACAAAGTTTCAGCGGCTGTGCGTTCTTCTCTATACAAAGAAAGTGCGCCGATGCGGGCTTGCGTTCCGTTTTTCTCTATTTGCTCGTATTGAGTGCATGCAATAACCATTACCTCTAATGCAGTAACTCTAAACGCGACGTTTCCCCTTTAGTCTGCCATAAATTACCCGTCAAACGCATTTGAGTACGTTTGATAGGACGACGATCGGCTGACTCTTAGCAAATGACAAACGCATGCGAGCAGCGGTTTTACGAATGCACGTTGCCCACATTAAAATTATGAGATTCTATAATTAAAATAAATACACGGATATAAAAGCCTATTATTTATATTTGTTCCAAATGGTTTTGTGTTTTTAAGGCGTATATCCTTTGCTCATCTTCCAATCCCATTGACGTTGACCGAGCGGTACAACAGGCGCGCTGTTAAAACCCGCGTCCGCTTGCACTGCCTTCATAGTACGTACAGAGAACCGGTGTTCCTCTATTGTTACCACGAACTGAAACTATTTACGAGAGCCCATCCGATGTTCATCGCACGCAGCGACCGGTCGTTCACACAGCAGCTTGCGGATCACAGAGGAAAATCTCACCCTCGGAGCGCATGTGTTGTGCTTTGTGCACATGCTGACCAGCTCTTGTGGTCCATCACTAAGCGTCACTCAATCATTGCTCAAACGGAGCTCTCATTTACCTGACGTGTGAAAGACTGACATGGATTGTGCGTTTCAAGGTAGAGTGAACTGCGTTTTTTAATATCAACAAATGTTTACAATGGCCAGTACTATGTGCTTGATGCAGACCGTCTTGTTGCATTCGGAATGGGTTGTGTGTTTGTCGGTGAGTTGGTGTGCCGTGTCAAGGGAGTCGGACATGGAGGTGATTTAGTGATCTTTTAGATGTGACTCGATTATGTGGTCATTTTGTTTTGCTGAGTTGTAATTTATCAAATGTATCTCATGAAATCTCAGTAACTAAGTTAAAAGCTCTTCGCTGTAAAAACTCGAAGTCCTGTTATTCTAAATTCACTTGGGTTCTTCTGAGAGATGTAGATGTTAAACGCATAATGCGCGCGTGCGTGTATGGGTTTTAAGAAGACCGTGTCACTGCAAATTGTAATGATAAACCGTATTTACTTACATTTTTGCCTATATGTATTGATGACAGGGCTCAGCCTGTCTAGTGTGAGAGAGTTTTGCGCCAGCTGACAGGGCTGTCACTTGCCATATTGGTTGACATCGTATTGTCACTCTGTTTAACGTTTGTTGGTCGTGTACATGTACGTTTATGCCTTGCAAATGTTTCTTTCTGTTATCTATTGAACGTGGTTGTGAAGTCATTTAAAATATACGATCAAATGCGTTAGAATTGGCGTAGTTATTTGTGATAGTAAATCTCAGTATTGTTTTTAGCAATAGTGTTTTTAAGAATTATTTATCACTTTAACAGAGTTACATTTTATACCCCATGGCTAACAAAGTGCATTGCTTATTTTTAATGGTGTTCAAGGGCTAGTGCAGCTCACAGGAAATATGTGTTGTGCTTTGCTACATCACCTGTATGCAATTCTTCTCAGTCTTCTGTTAATTGTGACGTCTATACGTTTTGGTCGTTCCAGATCACAAACATGTTAGTGATGACGGTTCTGTGTTAGCTGCACGGATGACCCTGACTTGGTCAGGGAATGTTAGTGTCTCAGGTGTTGGAGTAAAGGGAGGTCTGAAGTTTGGTTTGGACCAGCATTATGGGCTCCTTGAAAAGTGGGCCACAGGTCCCTGGGGTGAGCGGAGCTTTTCTGGGGCAGGTGTGCCAATGACGTACAGGCAGTCCGGAACGGGAACGAACAGCAGCGTCCAGTCATTGTGAAGGGTGCCAGGGGTCTGCAGAAGGAGATAGGAAATACAGCAGTCCCACTTCATCATTCACTCAACTGCGCTCTGCTGTTCTGCCCGGGGTCTCGGGCAGAGAGGTAGGCCATCATCTAGAGCAGTTTCTCATAATTACAATGTGAACGCGTTTTGTTTTCCGAATGAAACTTTACAGTAGCTATCTTTCCCCTGCAATGGATGGAATTTTGTGATGTTAAAACACATCGTTGACTTAAAAGAAAATTTGTATCTATTGGCAGCTGTCTCAAGCCCGAACCTTAACTTGCAAGCGAGCCTCAACGCGCAGAGGTGGGATGCTATTTAAAGATCTCACAAGCGTACCGGCTGCTCTCATTTCCGCACTTCGTAATCGAATCACCGAATCCGGTAGAAGAACTTCGATTTGAAAGTTCTGTTTATAGACGGGTCATCGTCTTGTCTTTTCCATCAGTTTTTCTTTGATCTCCGTGTTGGAAGAACAGTCGCGTTGTACACCAGGCAGCTTGATGTAGGACACTAAACCCACTTTTATGTGTGTTAAGCTATTCTTGGCAATAAAGTTGCAGGCCTAGTTTTGTATACATAAGAGGGTGGTGCTGTAGAGTGACTCTTTTACAACAAGGTTTGGGGATGTTTTTGAGTTCACCATCTGCTACATGATGATGCTCCGCTTCAGACACACTCATTGTATCATCATTGTTTTAATCATTTAGTGACATCAAAGCTCGAGACCAGATGAAGAGCTTGTTTGGATGATTTGTTTTCAGCTGAAGAGTATTTTTATACTGTGATGGGTTGTGTGGGACTTCTAAAGGAGAGCGAGGCGTCGGAGATACACAGTAAATGTAATGATACAGTACACGTCAGTTATAGTTCTCGTCCTGATTTTTCCTGTTTGGGGACAGAATCTTCTGTTATTGCTCGCCGTCAAACTGATGTGCAAAAAGAAGTGATTGAAAAGATCCTAAAGGTCATATAGTGATTCTCGCTTGATGTGAGTGTTTTAATAGCTTCCAATTAGTGCTGAGCGATAAAGCTAAAAATATATCTCGTTTTCAGTCTTTTGGTGGTGCTTGATATCTAACAGCTATTGTAGCAAATTTAACTTAAAATGTTCAAGGATAAAGGTCAAATACAATACAGACGTAGTTGGCGATAATCAACGTACGTGCTGTTTATCACGAAAAATGCAAGAATGTTTTTAAATCTTTATGTATCATATAAGAAGCACATTAAAATC
>JAZGTI010016404.1:0-12801 GCA_036877585.1 Botia kubotai
GAGAGAAACTATATGTGTGTGTGTGTGTGTGTGAGAGAGAGAGAGAGAGCGAGAGCCTGTGTACGCCTGTTAATCCCACGTCCACCTCTCCAGTGGTGCACAGAAGGTCAGAGGGCGTGTACAATTGTGTCCTTGTTCCAAACGAGTGCTGGAAGGGAACGGCGTCAGTAAACACACTGTCTATTAAAGGTGCTCGTCTGGAATGGGACACACCCGCAAATAATGTTTGCATCCTGCCAGTCCGTAAACCGCAGCCCTATCGCCATTGAAAAGCTTTTCTTTTTCCAGATGGTCAGCTGCACTATTGAGCCCCACAGGCGTGCGTACACAAACACAATCTGAAGCTCTGTGTAAGCCTGCCCAGGCGTGGCCATTTTTCTGTGAAACAGAACAATTCAATTAGGTACAGAGAGTTCCCCTCCAAATTACTGATGAAGGATAAACAGGCTATTTAGAGGTCTCTCTCTCTTTCTCTCTTTATCCGGCGTGCACGTGCATGTTTGCATAAAATCATGTCTAATCTCTCCCCACCCACCCGGCTTGCTTTTTCTAATTATGTAGTAAATTGTTTTAGCGAGCAAAAGGGGGGTTTGTATTCTGCTGTTTGGATTAATATTGTGTCACGCTGTGTCCCCTTGACAATTTAGGTAACTGCAAAAATAAAAAACCTTCTTACCAAAGTTCAAACAGAGCTTGTTCACAAAATCCTGCTGATCACTTATTTTGGTATTTAAAAAAATGATTTCTTGTATATAAATTCCAACGTTTATACTGTACCATTGCACCTAAATACAGTAATAAGTTTTCTAACCCATACTCACACAAAAATATTATATGAGGCCAATTATAACATGTAAAACAGCAGCTCATAATTCACGTGGTCAACTGAGGTCGTAGGTCAATTTTTTTGTTCTTTTCATGCTGTTCTTTTGCTTTGTTTGTGTTCGCCCAAACACAAATGTGTTTTGTTCAACTAAAGGTGAAGCGTCAGGGTCAAGAGTTACACCAGCGTGCCTGTAATGGGAACAAAATGGAAACATAGCAAGGTTATTTATGTGCCATAAGGTCATAACCCTCCTATTGTATGAGAAATGAGGTTACTGATGGCAATAAGGCACAATCCAATCCAAATGTGTATTCCGGTCCCACAGAAAGCGAAAGCAAATGTTTTGGGCCATTTAACGACTTAAAGACAGAATAGATGATCCCCCCCCCCAAGCAACAACAGTCTCTTCACATCCTGATTAAATATGATCGTCCAATCATTTCATACGGTCCGAATGCAATGATAGGATGACGCACTTGCCTGTCAAACTGTATTTGCATACATACCATACAACCTACTATATATATATATATTGTATTGACTATATTGTATTGACTATTCGTTGGTTAAAAACAAATAGTTCTTTTAAAATGATTTTAATTGTTGGATACCGTTAAGTTTAAACATCATAGTTAAGGTGACATCATAGTTTGTTGTTTTTTATTTTTACAGACACGACGCAGGCAGATGGTGTCAGTTTTGTGATGATCTCAACTTGTCATGCTTCTCATGCGTACACAAACATCCATCACATTGATGCTTTTTAACTCATTAAAAATCTCATTAGTTGAACTGAAATAATGATTTACTGATCCTTAACTATGACCTGATTTCTCATATAAATCAGGTCATAGTGTCAGATTTGCATCGATTACAAAATATAACCGAGGACCGACAGGTTGCTGTGAAGTAGTTCATAAACGACAATTTAAAAAAAAAAACTGAATATTATTTCTGTTTATCTTTCTGAGTGCCATTTTAAATCCATGTTTGACTTTTTTAACTTTTCAAAATGCTATCTGTCTCGATTTTTTTCCAGAGGAGAGCGAGTGAGAGAGAGAGAGAGAGAGAGAGAGAGAGAGAGAGTATTAAAATAGGAAAGACACAGAGATAAATGTTGTGCAAGGTAAGAGCCTGGAGTATTTGTAATCCAGGATGTTATCCATGTTATCCAAGTTTAAAAGTCATTTTTTAATTGTTCTGGCCAAAATTGTCAGCTACTTAGCTAACAGGGAATGTTCTCAGAACATTAGCTAACGTTCTCTAAAAGTTGTCTTAAAGGTATCAAAAATGTTCTTGCAATAACGCTAGTAGAACTTTTTTTTATGTTATACATCATATATCAAAAATGTTATTCTTAGGTTGTTAGTGGAAAATTAAAAAATGTTACTTTGACCATTTTTGTTATTTAAAGGAAACATTATTGAAACGTTCTTACAACCTAAATTTGTTAACTGGAAAGGGTACTTGTGATCAAAGTTAAGGTCATTTCATGTATTCATCATGTTCTGGCCAAGATTGTCGGCTAATCATAAATCTGAAATCCAATCCTGGATCTGTGGCTAACATCAGTAAGATCCTGATGGATGATGTTTCCACAGATTGTTCTGTCGGCAGCAGCCTTCATACAACATACATGCAACCAGCCGTTTGGAAGCCTGAACAGAATTTCAAATCAGTCTCGGAGCGATGAGCGAATGGCCACAGGCGTCTTCATTCCCCACCTGGCTGGAATTGGGCCTACAACAGGACAGCTGTTGAAAACACTGACTGACTGACACGCTGAGCTGTACCGTCACTGTAATCTCACTGCAATAATCTCCGTGCTTGTGGAAAAGAGATTTTGTTTTGGGAATATGTGCATCACATTGCTTTGCATGATATGGAGGTGCGTGTATACCGGCACGTGTCAGAAACTGTATTTTGTATAGTCGACATATCACACATAACAGCAATTTATTCCCTCTGTTTCAAGATAAGGGCTAATTTACCCACAATGCTGAGCAGACATGCCCTGGTCATTGTTTGTGACCTACATCAGTGTACCCTAGACCAAACTGATGCTTTGGGGGGTTTTACAGAGATACAGAAGAGCAATGACATCACCTGCCTCGTTGTTTTGTTACACACACGTAAACATACATCATTTTATTTATTGCTTTGAGGCTTGTACTGTATGGAAACATTTTTTTTTTTACATTTTGGGCACACACGCCACAATGGCAAAAACGTCACGATTTTGTTCATTACTCCAATTTTTGCGCAATATGCTTTGATTACAAAAAAATTGTAAATGCACTTAAAAAAATTTATTTGGTTATTAAGTACAAGGTCACCATTTGTATAGAATATATATTTACTAAGCCTGGAAAAGGATACAAAAGACTCAACAAAATGGTGCTGTTTTTTAAATCAACATTGTTAACAGACTGAAAGGTTGTTGACATTTGTAAACTAGTGCTTGTCACTTGTTGAACTCGGTAAACCTGCGGGCTGTTTAACAGTTTGGCCTCTAAAGACTAAACTAAAGGGATGTTGATACGTAGGATGTTTTTGTTTATAGCAGACGTAATTTTTAAATGAACATCGTTAACAGAAAGACAAGAGATGAAACTGGTTTGAAGATGTTCCGTGTCTGGGGCATCACAGATCGTGAGGAACAGAAGCAAAAGTATTTCATCATTCGTTCTTTAGGATGTTTTGGCACTCGGATATAGAAGATATTTTCACATTTTAACCACAGCTTTTCTTGTTTATGATTTATTACGTGTTTCCTCTAATTAAATACAGGCTGTTCCCATCAGCACTTCTGTAAAATTCTTGGTCTTTAAACAGACAGACGTGTAGTGTTAGCAGCGTGTTTAGTCCCTCGTACCATGAGCGCAATGTTAAGATGCCCTGCCAAGTTAAAAGTAGTTCAAATTTCAAAGCCCCCTGCGTTCGCTTTCATTTTGCTCATTCTGGCTGTTTTTTTGTGTTCTGTCTGTTTCTGATTGTGCCATCAGCTCCTGCTGTGTCACATTGCCCTCATGGCTTTTTGCATTTGTACATTTATTTATTTGGCAGACACTTTTATCCAAAGTGCCTTTTAGTACATTCAAGATAATACTTTTTTTAAATCAAAACTTTTTGTTCCCTATGAAACGAACGCGCAACCCTTGTACTGCTTACACACTGCTCCAAAAACAAGTGCTACAAGAACAGACATTTTATTAAATGTTTAAATCACAAGCTAAACGCCAAAGTGTTGAATGTAAAAATTATAACTATTTGACATCAAAGCAGACCAGTTAAAGTTCCGTCAGACAAAGCGGGCGTGTGACAGCTCACGGCAGAATCCGTTACCATAGTAAACAGACGCGCGCAAAGGAAGTCCTGCGGCGTAGTCCGCTGAAACCGCATCGCGCAAAGGAAGCGCGTCTCTCACTCGGCACGGAGTGCTGGATCCCCTGGAGCGCGCAGAACCGGCCGGTGAGCGCGTATGACGGCGAGCGGAAGTGCGGTGACAGTTTTCCTGCTGAGTTAAAAGATGACAGGAGGAACACACATGCTGGGACATCTTGTGTGAAAGGCTCACCAAACTACCAACACCAATTTGTTTAAGAAGATGGAAAAAAAATTAAATGTCCTTTTACGTAAGATTTGAAAATGGACCTGGAAAACATCCAGTTTTTTTATTTTGTATTAACGTTATTGCTTCAGTAGTTTAAAACATACCACTAACTATACAAGTATAAAATTTTTAATATAAGATATATAATGTTAAACAAACACTAAACAAACTTTACTGCAAGACTATAGTTGAACGTTTCGGTTTTTAATAACTTTGAGAGAACCCTTTTTAGTAACGTTCAACATGTCCAGTTTTTGAGATGTATTAACATTATTGTTTTGTTATAAGAACATTATTCAAACATGTTTAATTCTGTAACGTTTTTAAAACGTTCCACACGCTACAGAGTAATAATGATTATAATATGATTTATAACGTTAGAAAGCGTTCTACTGTTTTTGATCATTTTAAGAGAATGTTTGAGAACATTAGCCAGCGTCCTGGGAAAAAAACATTCGCTTGGTTGTAGAAAAGCTTAATTAAACATTTATCCTGAAGATTCAACCTGTTCAAAATCTGAAGTTTGGACCTGGTTGAAATACCAATGGCTGCAGGTGAATTTGCATTGTTTTAATATGCAAATGCACCTGCATGATTCCGATGTACTGCATAATGCATCAACATGCACTTCAATTTTGTAACTCTTGGGACATGCAAGATCCACAATCTGCTGGGGTGAGAGCTGTCAATCAAACACCACTCGAATCAGCATTCCTCAGTCCCCACGACCTTGTCAAACGATGCTTGATATCTCCCAGGGGAAAAGCCTTATTATGGTCACTCATTATCTGTCTGCTTTTGGAGTCATTTGTTATGGTGACTGATGGAGCTTTAAATCAGAGGAACGGGAGGAAGTTGTTGGGAACAAACTGCGTAGGGTTCCTCTGAGGGATGGTCGTGGGTGATGCGTGCTGTCATTTTCCACGCGCTTGAACAGATGTTTACAGTATGATGTGCTAACACACACCGACGCAGGCCGATGTCACACAGAGGACAACTGGCCTTCGGTCATTAGGTGAATCTCGGTGGCATTGTGAATTGTGTTGTGGCATCATTTTCACAATAGTTTAGATAATTTCCTCTTAAATTGTCATTAGCCAGATTCTCATTCCAGACCTTTTATGTTGTTTTTTGTCGTCTCGGTGGTTATTAGATTGTTTAAAAAACTGTCTTCTTGGGGTTTTTTTAATCATAAAAAAGCATCATTTAAAGGCAGTACAACAAAGGCTACAAGTGGTGTTTGAACATTAACAAAATATACACTAATATATAACTATATACACTATATATACATATCTATACTGTAAATATACACAATTAAATGCAACACTACAAAATATAATGAAAAAGCCAAGCTCTTTAACCTGTGAGGTCCATGTGGAGCGATGCCTGATTAAAAGGTCTCTTTTCAAAGTGTATTTGGCTATGCTTTTTGGCCATAAGTTTATGCATTTAATAATACCTTAAGTAAGCAAGGGAAAGGACCACTGGCATGCTGCAGGAACTGGCATGATACACAGGCAGATCCTCTGCAGAGAAAGTTTCATCAGATGGTCATCAGATGTGGTCGAGTTGATCAGACACATCAGACCGCAGATCATTTCACATCTGCCAGCTGGAGCACTGCGGAAGCTTCCAGCGGACACAATGACCCTATCAGTGACAATACTGTGAAGGACAGCCCTGTTATTTAATGGAAACGTTAGGGAAACGTTCTTACAGTCTAAAATTGTTAGCTGGCCATGTAACCTTATACAAAAATAAACAGTCCTGGTAGTCCTATGAAACTGAAGACTGATGTTTTCTGTTCTTTTTGTTTCGTGAAAACCCGCAGCTCTGTTAGCAAATTTCAGCGACACTGAATCAGAAATGTGTTTTGTTTTTTTGTCATGTGTTTATCGGTATCATCAGCAATGCAGGGAACATTTCAGTCTGACACTGAGCTTTGCCTTTCTTTCTGCGTTGTGCATAAACTGTGTGTGTTTATTACGTGTGTACATCTCTGTCAGCACAATTCAACTGTACGTCCCTTTCATCTGAGCGACTCGGTCCATTGATCTGGATATTTAATTTCATTCAGGAAAGCCCATTTGTACAGGGATTCCGTCTCTCTCTCTCTCTCTCTCTCTCTCTCTCTTTCTCGTTTTCTCGCTTACTCGCTCTCTTTTTATTCAGTACTGTTTAGCTCCTTAGTGTTGATTTCAGAGAGGACAATAGGCTGGTCCTTTTAATGATGATAAAGGAAAGAATGAAAGAGAGAAGGAACAAGGGAGAGAATAGGAGTGAGTAACTGGAGTCACTCTCTCACTGGTGGGGTGACATTGTGGATCACTTAGGAAGCAGATACAGGAGATTGGTTCGTTTTTAAAAGAACGTTAAGAGAATGTTAGCAAGCATTCTGAAAACATTCCCTGTTAGCCGGGGTTGGCTGGTGTTGACAGGCTTGTTTTGGCAGAAGCCAATGGTACAATCTTTGTTCCTGATAGGTGATGGAGAGAGCTTGAGGTGGTGTGTGTGTATGTGTGTGTGTGTGTGTGCGCACTTTAAGTTCCTTTGAGTGGAGTGTCTTGTTTTAGTTTAATTATGCTCTGGGATGTAATCCAGTGACTGTTTGTCCTGAAAGAAAGACTGAAGGAAATTAAGAAAAAACAAGAGACAGAGAACAACAGAGGTGTCAAATGAAGACGTTCACAAATCAGAGATATATTGGATGTTTACTAATAAACATGCTTTGCTTCTGGATAACGGTACCGTGAAATGTATCAGTCTTTACACTGCCTGTGAAAAAGACATCACAGAGGACAAAGAACCGACAGGTTACATAGCTTCCTTCCTCTCATTCGGTTTTAATATAAATGTCACTTATTCTGCTGGGAGTCTTCCAAAAGTGGACACACACACACACACACACTAAAGTAACCTTCAAGAGCCCTTCTCCACTAACAGTTTTTTGTGAGAAGATGGATGAAAACGCTCTTCTGGTGTTTTAAAGCTAAGGTTGAAATATGTATTGTTTCCTGTCACATTACATTTTGGAACCCCAGTTTAATGACGGTATGTGTACAATGAGATAATACTTTCTGTGTTGCTTTGTTTGTTTGATTAATCAACTGTTTGGCTTTGATATGACGTTTGATATGAGTTAAAACTAAACTCTGCAAGTGAGAGTGACTTTGGACAGTGACCCCTAAAAAACTCATATAACTTTGGAGAGTGACTTTCCTGTATTCATCTATAATTGTTCTTTGAAAAGCATAACCTAATTGTTACTGGGAAAAAGTTCTGAAAGTTCCCGTATGTTTTTATAGTACTGTGAACCCTTTAGTATCAAAAGTTCTCGGAACATTTGATTTTTTTATGACGTGGCCCCTTTAAATGCTCTGACCTCATGTCTGCAGATGTCAGTCTGTCCTTTCAGCAGTCAAGTAATATTATATGGCTGAGCCATGGTGACACCTTACTGCAGGTCTTCTAAAATACCCCTGAGCAGCAACAAGAGAAGAAGGAGAAAACTCAGACAAAAGTCTACAGATAATGGACGGGGGGTAAAAGGTCATGCTATAATGTGCTGTTTTGCCTGTTTGTCTCTCTGTATAAAACTGATGCTCTGTACATCTCCACATCAAAGGGAACTGATCATTCTAGCAGTTTCAACCTGAAGAAATAACCGAGATACAACAGAGAGAGCGACGGAGAGACGAGAGCGAGTAGAAAACAGACAAACGAGTGTGTTCGGTTGCTAAGGAACTGCTCGGCTGAGTTTATATTGTACTGTCTGGTGTATGTCAAAGTGATGCTGTGGAAACGAGGGAACATTAAACCGTCTCAAGTCGCCCGCATCAGGTGCGAGACTCTCTTTACAGTGTATGTTGAGCCCTCATCTCTGGCTCATCAGACTACGGTTAACCACACAGCTATATTGGGCTAACTTTATGGTTAACCTCTAGTTCTGAAAATATAATATTCTCCGTAGCATATGTGTGACATTTTACTTTGTGTTCCAAAAAATCATATTTGAAACACAACTACGTGTAAATAATCATGTAAAGTCTAAATATCACTAACACAAAGCACCGACCAAACGATGACCGACAGGATGCTTTTAATTGGTTAATTGGTTATTTTGAAAGCTGTAGGAACATTTAAAATGTAACTGACGTTATTGTTTGGAACATTATTCAAACGTTTTTATTGTGGGACGTTTTTAAAATGTTCCACAAAAAACTCTATTAGAAGACATTAGCCAATGTTCTGGGAATGCTCTCTTGAGCCTAAATGATAACAGAATTTTCGTGTTTGGATGAACATCAAATTTATTCTTGTTTGTTGACCGTGTTGTGCGACAGAGCAGTTCCACATTCAATGTGGACAGACAAGTGACTTGTTGCAGGAAAAGTTGCATTTTCAGCAACAGTTTAATGCATTTCACAAGCGCATGTATTCATACAGAGGAGAAGAAATACATGTAAATGGATTTGTCTGACGTGTGCAGCGGAGGGGCCCGGGCACAAGACTCGACCACACTATTTTCTCCTCCTGCATGTAATTATGGAGTTGGCAAGGTGGAGAGATGCCAAAATCATTGACAGGAGGTTAGCAGCCGTTTCTGCATCTACAGCGATGTGATTGGCAGGATTAGATCAACATGCTTTCATGAACCTTTTGTTTTCAATTTTACTATCAATGTTTCATGCGACAGGAAGTGCAGATACAGACAGTGAGAGTCTTTTCATGACATGCGACCAAAGATACATTCAGTGCGTGTGGATGTCAATATAGCTTAAAAAAGAATGTGTTTTGTAGTTCTTGTTTTGTCTCACATGATTTCACACCTTCATTCACGAGAGGCCAAAGCAAATAACGGCAATTACAATAACAGCATTCACACTAAATAACTGTGTTTATACCTGTTACCTCTGGTCCTCACATCCTCTTTGTCTTGTGTGTGCGTTTGTGTGTGTGCGGGAATAAACAACGCTGGGGATGAGCAAGAGAGGTCGAGGGCTAAGAAAGATAAATAAAAGGGTAAATAAAAGGAAAGAGCAGAAGAGAAGAAGCAAAAAAGGAAAATGGAAAGAATAAATGTCAGAAGGTTATTAATTATGATACAGTAAAAATGATGAAAAATTAAACCACGTCACCTGGGCTGAACTGTGGAGCAGAAAAATGACAGAAAATATCCACCATAATAACCAACAACTTGTTTTAAATTTTCGCCAAAGTCAGCTGTAATCTTACAGTGATCCGCGCACATTTATCTGCTTTTAATTCAGCGAGAACGTTTAATATTAAAGAGCCGTACTGTTCATGTTTGTTGATACTCTCTCCTGTATGCACATACAGATTCACAACTGCCCATGTTTCTTCAGGTAAGATCAATGTTCTGTTCTGTTTGTGTTTTTACGAGGCTAATTTAACATTTAAAAATAACATACATAACATTTAAACATCATGTTTTGTTTTTTTTAATGTTACAAGACAAGACTATAAGCATCTTCACAGAACGCGGCTATGTGGTTACAGTGAGACACATTTTAAAACACAATGAGTTCGTATGTGCTAAGCTCTCCGCTAGTTATTTTGATTTGCCTTCAAAACAAACGTATCTGACTAAGAGAATCTTGACTAAAGTCAGAGAAAATGCATTTTAAAAGCAGAATTAGTGCTTTTCTCGACGTGAGGGTTAAAATAAGTTTGATCTCTTTAGTTGAAATACAGCTTTGTGTCTCTTAAGTCAACAGTATCTCTCACAGACCTAATAAAGCCAGTAACTCAAGACTTGAATATTTCATTAAAACATACTCAATGAAACTTTTAAACTCACCTCAACTGCTGTGAGGTAAATATGGAGGCACCACTAGGTGGCGCAAAGGAGCTCATGATTACTGATTCTCATGTTGCACATACAGTAACTCTTTAGATGCACTTGTCTAAGATGTGAATAGATGAGCATTTCTTAATGAATGTAATAACGTTAATTTTAAACACATATTTTCGGTTTTTATCATGTTTCATGATAAAACCATATACAGTATCCGCACATGCAGTATAGTAGCCGAATCTTCTTTCTCTTTATAAATTGACAACAACATCAACAACATCAGAACCGACAGATCAAATTCTAAATCACGATTATAATCTTACCGCTGTGTTTCGGCGTAAGGTAAGGCGATTATGTTGAACACTGTTCTGTCATGTACCTGCTCAATAACTGATTTTTGTACATTGTATAACCAATAAAATGTTATGTATCATAGCTTTAGCTTCAAAATATAAGCGCCACTGAACAGTCATGAGT
Source organism: Botia kubotai (assembly GCA_036877585.1). Classification (NCBI taxonomy): domain Eukaryota; kingdom Metazoa; phylum Chordata; class Actinopteri; order Cypriniformes; family Botiidae; genus Botia; species Botia kubotai. Next base: position 10,738 of record JAZGTI010016404.1, read on the forward strand.
AACAGAGATTGTGCTGTTTATGGAAAGCCCATTGGCTGCAGAGTAACTCTATCACCTGAAAATCAGTAAGACAAGAGAGAAGAAGAGAGAGAGCGTGTGAACGAGCAGAACAAGTGAGAGTAGTGCATGCATGAGGGGATACGACACTTGTAATGGGCTACATGCCTGACTTAGCTTAGCAGTCCAAGATAATAGCTGCGAATTGGCAGTTTGATACCTGTGCGAGCACGCTTCCATTTATACACCATGGAAACACAAACCAGTGCGTAGAAAGGTGAAGAGGATGAAAGGAAGGAACACGTAGTGGCTTTTTAGGGATAAGATGGGGGAGAAAGTCGGAGAGAGAGAACATGATTTGTTGTATGTGGTGAGAAGCATCAGTCTCTAATCATTGTCTCCTCGCAGGTGCACGAGTAGAACATACATCTGTCTGACAGCTGTATAACTAGATGCTATTTTAAGATATTTTTAAAACATCCATGAAGATTGGTGAATATGTTCGGTGAATTCAAAACATCCCCGAAACAGCTGAATGCAAAATGTCCTCTGCTCTGAGCTCAATAATACTGATTATATATCAGTAATAGACTGATAATGTAGCAATTTTGAGATTACCGGATGATTAACAGAAGTGGTACCTTCCTCAGTCTACTGGGAGGCATCAGCAATGACCTGTCAACATTAGCTTTTGCCTTACTTGGTTAGCCAATATCAAGTATATTAACTATTAATTTGCACCATGCTTGGTGACCTGTTTTAACTGATATTTTTTAAACAGGAAGAATTATTTTTTTAATGGCCTCAGATGAAATTCAACTGGGAAATTGCTTTATGGAATCCTGGTGTATTTTCCCAAAGTGATCTTGAGTAATCTTGAGTAATCTGGGAGTGTCTGCTGGGCTGAGTGGTATGTGGAATGTGTGTTTTTCCTTTAACGAAAAATTGCATCTTTTGCTAATATGAATTAAAATAAGCATTTATTTTAAATGTATAAATGAATGAAATAAGCTCACAGAACCTGTCAAGAACATGTCCAGTTAACAAATTTTGCTTCGAGAAAACGAATTATGTTTTGAGGTCCAACTGTCCCTCCAATTAATGAAAAATAGAATCTAATTTTCAAGGTCTCGTTGTCTTCACTGTAAGTCAACGTAAATGGGTTTAAATTATAAAGGTTTAGATTATAAATTATTTAAACAGTTTAGCATTTATACATCATAAAAGTGATTCTTGTGGTGTCTAACTTAATTGGTGCTGCTTTGATTTTTTTATCGTAATACTGTACATTGTTACAGTAATGAGAAATGTTGATTGTCGTAAATCTTTATGCAACATAAAATGTAATATTGTACATTTGTTGATTTTGGAGTGAAATGTGACCTGGACGTATATTCATATATTTAATGAATTTTTAGCAGCATCCATGAGGGTTTAAATTTAATCTTGGTATTTATTAGTCTGCAGCGTTTACTCTGATGTACAGAGATGATGTGGGGTTATATTTTTCCAGTAACCAAAGATGAACGAGGGGAGAAGCTCTGTAAATCGTTCTCTTCCTCAATTCCTGCTCAGTCTCTTTTCTCCGAAAATGACCCCTTGTCCACATCTCTTCCTATGGGTGAATAATAACAATAATTGGGGGTTAAATTGCAGCTTGAGAACAGAGTCCCCTGACAGCAGCTTCCTCTGGCACGTTTTTAAATCCCCCTCACCCTGTGAAACACTCTTCTTACACACACAATCTCCTCCAGAGTCTTAATAACGAAACCTGGACATGCACACAGCCATGAGTTTGACTATTCTGTGTACTGTACTTCTGCGAGAGTCTGTCACTACATCATACCTTTAAATGTGCTTTTCATATAAGACACACGCACTATAAAGATTCCAAGGATAATCTTTGATAAAGAGTGTGTGAAGGGACAGCAAAGTGAACTTGTGTGAGGTAGTCAAGGACAGACCAAATTAGAGCTAAGAAAAGAATTTTATTGGGTCTTGACCTTGTTATAATTACTTTGTTGGTCGCAATAAAAAATAAATTAATGTGAAAGTTTGATTCTGTGG
>JAZGTI010016405.1:0-12799 GCA_036877585.1 Botia kubotai
ATTTAACTATCATTTTAATTTTTTTTTTTTAGTTGCCAATGACTAATGATTATTTATTAAATCTATCACATTTTCCGATTAGTGATTAATCCTTTGGTTAACTTGCCAATACTTGAAATAACTTGTTTTATTTCAAAAGATTTAAAACATTTTTATAAAAAATAGACAAAAAAATGAATGTGGTCCTTGTGCAGTGCTAACACAGCCTAATTCCTGTAATTAGTTACTGTGAATTATTTTATGATTTACTTAAATCAGTGGTTCTCAAACTTTTTTTATTAGAAAAGACTTGTATTATTTGCAAAGTGTAGCATGCCCTGCAGCCACCATCACTGGGGTAATCGTACACAGTCTGATGCCTCAAATCCAAAAACTGACGTAAACTACATTTTGTCAACGCGTCATCCCAGCTTTTAAAGGCATTACACAGATAAATATTTGCACCAAAAAGGTTCTCGGTTTATTTGTAATCAAATCAATTCAAATGAACCGTTTAAATAAAAAACAAATACAAAATTAATAAAAAAAAAGTCCTAGTAATAGAAATTAGCAGCCATGATCCTCATTCTCCTTTCAGGTCCAGTGACAGGTTGTGTTAGGGCTGGAGCTTCAGGTGAAACATCTTGAGCTGAGTCTGTCTCTGCCAAATCACCACACACTGCTGCTGCTGTTCGCATGGGTACTGCAGGTTCATGTGAATCACCTATTTTCTCTTTATCACAAGTAGGATGAAGCTTTTTGTAGTATATAATTATCAAGAGAATTCCTAAAATACACAAACCTGCTAGTACATAGATAACTATGTGACGTTGCAGAAGGATCGAAATGCATGCATGCTCCATCCTCCAGTACCAGAAACCCAGTAATATCATTGTGTCCAACCCCATGAAGATATAATAGACAAAAGTCCTTAATTTGGTACATCTGCTTCCTACATTAAACCAGCTGAAGTACCAGATGAGTCCAATAGTAGCTCTGTACAGCCATTCCCAACATGAATCCTTCATGAAATTAGTTTTTTGGCTCCAAACCCCTAAAACCAGTATCATCCATATGGACAGAAAGTGGGCAATAATGTAGCAGGGCAGCACAGAGGTAAAGAGTGCCAGAGCAGTCACACGGGGCAGGATGAAGAACAAGTTACAGAGGAAGTAGACACAAGATGATGTCCAACTCAGCTTGCATTGTTCATGAAGAAACTTTTGCATACTCCGGTGGTACTTGACAACACTGAAGGCAATTGCGGCAGCTGATACAAGGGTTTTTAAACCTAAAAATAAAAATTATGTACTGTAATCTGTGCCATCTGATCCTTCCCTATGCCCCATATAACATTCCAACGTACTCTATTGCTACTGTCATTTTACAATCTATGGCTTCTCACCCATGCAGAAATCTGATATGACAGCAATATATGAACATATAAATAAAATTGTTATAAATGTGGTCATATATGTGTAGCATTACTTGACTGATATACTGTATATATACTATTGATATAAAAAATTATACTTGGGCTAAGAAATTAAGCAGAAGATATACAATAGTGATAAACAGTGTTAAATTTTGTTGTACAGAATTTGTCAATTCAATACATTATATATGTTTTGCACATCAGATTTTTGTAAAGTTGGAAACAATGGCAACAATATTTTCCTGTATTTTTCTGTTAAACCCATTTGTTCATGGGTTCGATCCCAGGGATTGCACCTACTTAAAACAATGTGTAGTATAATGCAATGTAAGTCTGCCAAATGCTTAAATGTAGTTACAACCTGCTTTCCTTTAATGGATAAAAGCAGTTTAGACATTATATGAATTAAATTCTGTTTACAAATAATGTAGAGTAGACAAAGTAGACAAAGAATCAACTCTAACTTTGGGTGAAATCTCATTTTAAATGCTTCAGAATTATATAACACTCATATTCTAAGATGTTTAGTGTAAAGTGTTTTGAAATTTTCACAGACCTGTATAAAGCTGTAACTCCTGTCTCATTGCAATTATTGACATCATAAGTGTGAGCTGTGGAGCATTTTCAGAAAACGCCTCTATAAGTCGAAGCATACAAAGATCACGTTTCAGCTTATTCACATGCTGTGGGGAGCGATCAGACTGTAGAAGAAATCTGCATATTGAAATTTCCAGCTGACCTGCATACCTGTGGAAACAAGGTTCCTGCATGTCAAAAGATAATTGTGCACAATAAGATTATGAACGTACTTTAAGTAATTTTGATTTTCATGACTTCATCTCAGTGTTCTCTGAGATGAAGATTATAAAAGAAGATTATAAAAGAAAAATTAAGAATCAAGTCACAGACCTGACAAAAACTCCGAGCTGTACAACATGAAAGGCTTTAAGTAAATGATGCCTGTTTACAGATTTCTCCACTTGTGTCTGAAGTTGCTCCAATGAATCAGTGTACCAGAGCCAGCTAAACATCTGTACTAACACAGAAGATCCCAGCAACAGAATTATCATCACAGCCATATACACATAATCCCCTGTCTGATAAAATGATCGAACGGTCAAAACATCCAGACCTATATCCACCAGAGAAGTTACCAATCCAAGTAAAGAAAACAAGAAACTCATTAAGTTCGAACAGACAAAGGAGTGTTCCTCCATGATCCAGTCCAGTGTGAAATGACTTGATAGCGTAACAATGTTGATTTAATGAATAAATACTGTTGCCCACCAATAAAACAAAAAGTAAACGTGTTCCTACCAAACACCCACCAGCATCATATCTGTCATGTGTATGAGTTGTCAATGAATGACAGCAGTGAAACATGTGACTAAACTAGATATTCCAAGTACTTGCCCTTTTTGTCAGTTTTGCATTAGAAACCAACAGATTTATGGAAGAGCTGTGGGAACATTGATTATATCACCTGATAGTTACACCACATGTGACTTTAAACAGTCTGGCTGAGAATAAATGTGGATTTGTACAAATACAAAACATTGCAAAACATTGACAAAGTCATAACTCATGATGCAATGGCATGATGTAGCATGACAAGCTGACACAAGTTTGAGAAAACTGGCCAATATGTAATTCACCAAGCTCATGAGACTAGATGTGCTTATCCAGTTGTCAGGAAACTACAGCCACAAGCACAAAGTATAAGGAACTAGGTTTACATCTGCTGTAAAGAATATTTAAATGTTAAAACATTAAAAAAATATAGATGGACTTTACAATAATAGCCCAAAAAAGTGAAAACCTACATACCCTAGAATTATTATTGAATTGATTACCCTTAATTATATACTATAAGCTTATAGGAATTTCAAGTTATTTGTAAATATTAAATAGAATACTGATATTAATATCCCTGTCATTATGTAACGGAAATCAGACTCACAGACAGATGTTAGTTAAGCCGACAGGTGTATTTATTGCACAGAGTAGTAATGTGTAAACAGATATGATAATGTCCAGATATTTATGGATGACAGGAATGATAAAGAGGATACTGACGATGGAAGTCCAGGAGCTGACGATGACAATGGAGATTGGAGATGGAGGTAAGTCACACACACAACACAGGAGACCACGAAGGAGATCTTGAAGACAACCACAAACTGGAGCATGTAAGCAGTAGCGCATGGCGTTGAGTCTGTTTCCGCGGTTGAGATCAGACTGGACAGGTGAGTGGGGTGTGTGTGTGCTTATAAAGTGTCCTTGATTGGAATCAGGTGCAGGTGATTAGTACTCCGGCGACTGTGAACGCTGAATGTGGGTGGAGCCTGGTGCTTCCGTGACACATTACAGGTATAGTGTTTATAAAACCAGAGAATAGTTGACATAATTCTGTTAATAAATGGGCCTGTCAAAAAATCTAAAATAAGACTGATGGAATCTTATTTGTTCTAATCAGGTCCAGATTTTGTTAATTCCATGAACAAAAACAAAAACTCAGAAAGACATTCTTTATATAGACTTCTAATAGACCTCTGCACTTGATGGCTTTTGGATGAGAAGCGAATTGAAACTTTGGTGTTTCTGAAGCTTTGAGGTCATCAGCACGTGGTCACTGTGTATTTCACCAAAAAAGGAACAAAGTGAACTATGTCTAACAGCTGCACAGTCATACAACATGAGGGTGAGTGTATGCTTACAGGATTATTCAGTTCCATTAACACAAACACCACACTGGTATTAGTGGCTGGTCAATGGCCACAAAGTTTGTACAATTAAGAAAAAAAAATAATAAGACAAAATATTAGTAAGTTCTACAGGCTACATTTCATTCATTTTTTATTACATTAATTTAGTATTAAAACATTACTTGTTTTACCAACAGAAGTCTTTGTTAAAAGAAAATGAGACGAAAATGTTAGTGAGGGACGATTTGTGAAGGGATCCAATCAGAACTAATCTCTGTTAATATACAAACTTAATGTACTGATCAAACAAATAAACTTTTGTCCAATTTTGCTATTTTAATTAAAAATTTAAAGCCAATTTATGTGACTGATGTAATACATAACGTAATACTATGCAATGTATGTCCGATGAGAAAAGAAATTTTAACTGCCAAATTTTGTGCCATTTTCAGGATATTAGGCCAAAGATTATGACTGTGTGCATGTTGTGAATTAATTTAATAAACTCTTTAATATTCTTGGCAGAAGAGACAAGTGAGGAGTCAGAGAAAGTTTATGAATTTATGAATTTGATCCAGTTGTTTATTGTGAAGACAATAAACAACTAAAAGATGGAATTCTCAATAATAAGCGCTTCAAACATTACCATAAGTTCCCTGAACGAAGTTTAGTGAAAAGCAATTACACTAGAATATAAAGTAGGCACCAGATATGTCGTCTAAAACCTTCCCAGGGTCCACCGGCTGCCACAGCTTAGGGTAAAGGCTGCAATAGTACAGAACTTAAATCTGTAACCCCATGACATACAGTAATGTCATAGGATTTAGAGTGGTTACCCACATTGGACTGTCCTTGTGTGGTTTGATAGCAGCATGATGTAGATCATGAGGGTGAGCTGTGGCGCGTATGGGATGAGGTCAAAAAAATGCAAATGAAATGAAGAAATAATAAGCATGAATCTAAACTTTAAGCGCCACTTTTGGCCAATCAATTGAAGAGGATAGTTTACATCACTAGAGTGAATTTTTTTGGATTGACTTCAGAATGAACAAAAATGTAGGTTAACAAAAATTGTAAACATTATGCCATTTCACTTTGTTTGTAAAACTAATATTTTTTCTGAAAAACAAAATTACATTAATCTTAAATTTTACATTCACAAGACAATAACCCAAAAAGACCTTTTATATGATCATTTTAATGCTGATTTCACAGCTTTAAGCATTGAAATTTAACAATAAAGAAGAAACTTAAACAATAAAGATTCTAAAGGTTTTCAATGTTTGATGTTTGTTTGTCACTTTGAGCGTTTTTAGTCTAACTCTTTATTTAATATATTTTTACTCATTCAATGATGCTTTGCACTCTGAACACTGTATTTGACTGTTACCGAGATAAAAGCTGGGGAAAAACAGCTTGTACATGTAAATATGTATAACCGCTAGCTGGATAATCCCAAACAATACCAGGTTATTAAACATAATTACATTAGTAGTGGGTGACACACACTTACATCTGTTATGACTATTCTATACCAGCTCTATGAAATAACATGTGGTCCGAGTAGATCTTTATCTAGTCTGTTAGCTGGGTTTAGTCAGTTGACTTTAGAGACACCCAACGCACCCAGCATTGCCTTATGGGATAGAATATCCCTGCAGCTTTAGACATACATAATTTGTATACTAATTTTCACCTTCTATTTGAGGCGCAGCCATGGTATAAGTGCGATTAACAAACAAGTAATGTTGTCAAAGGAAATAAACAAGTTTTTAGCAATCATGCTTGCTTTCAGTTTGTAATTATGCTCAGACGACCATGATAATGATAATGCTGCAATCAGGTATTTCACTAGTTCAGACAGCGCTCGTTATACAATTTAGATCTGGCTTTACAGTCCAAGCACGATGTCAGCAATGTTTACATAATGCAAAACTAACTTATGAGGAGGCTGAACACCTTGAAATAATTGACTTACCTTTATGTCTGTTTTACAGAAGCTGCTTCTATGTAACATTGCAAACCTGGAGAATTTGTAGCAGGCACAGAACCACCTCAGAACAGCATTAAGACTTTTAAAGGCACTAAACAGATACATACTTATACACAAAGGTCCAAAACCGTGAACCATATTGTTTTGTAAAAGGTGTAAACCACCAATTATGAATTATAAATATTTTAAACTATTTAAAATGACCAGTTTTAATAAATTAAAATCCCACTGTTAGTGAGGAAATAGGAAAAAATAGAAAAAGAAGCAATTAGCCCTAGTAATAGAAATTAGCAGCCATGGTCCTCATTCTTCTCTGAGCTCCAGTGACAGGTTCTGTTAGGGCTGGAGCTTCAGGTGAAACATCTTGAGCTGAGTCTGTCTCTACCAAATCACCACACACTGCTGCTGCTGCTCGCATGGGCACTGCATGTTCATGTGAATCACCTATTTTCTCTTTATCACAGTTAGGATGGAGCTTTTTGTAGTATATAATTCTTAGAATAATTCCTAATATGTACAAACCCACCAGTACCGGAATCACTATACAAGGTCTTAAAAGAGTCAAAATGCATGCATGTTCCATTTTCCAGCACCAAACGGCCAGCAACATCATTGTATCCAGCCCCATGAAAGTATAATAGACAATGCTCTTTAATTTGGTGCTTCCACTCCCTACATTAAACCAGCTGAAGTACCAAATGAGTCCAACAGTAGCTCTGTACAGCCATTCCCAATATAAATCTTCCATGAAATCTGTTTTCTGCTTCCAAACACCCAAAAATAAGATCATCCACATGGACAGGAAGTGGGCAATAATGTAGCAAGGCAGTACAGAGGCAAAGAGTGCCAGAGCAGTCACACGGGGCAGGATGAAGAACAAGTTCCAGAGGAAGTAGAAACCAGAAGAGGTCCAGCTCATCTTGAGTTTTCCAGGTCGAAATTCCCGCATGCTTCGGTGATACATGACAACGCTGCAGGCAATTCCAGAAACTGCTAGAAGGGTTTTTAAACCTGAAACAAAAAATATTATGTAATCTGTGCAAAGTATTTCCTGATATTCATTGTTTATAACACTTTAACTTTTTACAACATATACTCTTTAAAAAAAGGTTCATAATAAGTTCTTTGTCAAGCTGTATGATTCCATTAAAGCTAGACTCTAGTATATTATACTCCATCACATTACAATCTATGGCATCTCACTCAAACAGAAACCTGTTTGATCAGTCATAAATTCCATATGTGTGTGAACAATAAAGGTGAAGTTGGTGGTTGGCTGGTTTTCACCAGTAAGTTCTGAATTAACAATAAGATTTACACTTACATTACGCATTTGGCAGACGCTTTTATCCAAAGCGACTTACATTGCATTATACTATACATTGTTACTGAGTATGTGAAATCCCTGAGATCTAACCCATGACCTTGGCATTGTTAACACCATGCTCTAACCACTGAGCTACAAGAAAGCTGGAATGAGACTCAGAGATGGGACAAAGATGGGACTCAATTTACTTTTAGGCTTCAAATGTACAGCATTATTTGCATTACTAACATCAACTTAAATCTCCACTCCAAACACAGTGATAAGCATCCTTTCTCCTTTCCATTAAGCCAAATCACCAGTTTACACATTCATAGCTGGATTGAAAGAAATAGTTTACCTAAAAATGTAAACGGTCATAATCTACTCATTCATGACATCCATATGCTTATTTCCCTGTGGAACATAAAAAGTGGTGTACTGGCTAGGCAAATTGTTACTATTTAGTGGACTGTCAAACCTGTTATTTGTTTATGTGTGTGTGTTTATGATATATAAAAGAACCAAGAGCTAAAGCATAGGTTATAACAACTTAGAATGTTATTTTTTCCCATGTCTTGTGACTAACTGTCATATTCATTTTGCATGATGAGACATGTTTTATTTACATTCCCCTAATGTTATGGGAACAAAAACTAATACATGTTAATAGTGTTAATAAATGTTAATAATTAGTGCATTCCATGTTGTGTTTTATCCATCGATTATCTAATCTAATTAAAATAATGCAAACATTACTTACTGGAGTATTTTTTTCATTTAAAAATATATCTATTATAACACACTATACCATTTCTAATAAAACTGTACTCTACCTCAGCACCAGACCTTGTGTTTAGATATTTAAGAAAGTTACATAATTAACCAACACAATAAAGGGGATTTAAAGCATTCTGTAAGTTATTTTTTACAGCACAGATTTTGACAGATGAATAAATGTTTGATTAACTCAAACATTTAGGCTAATATTAGAATCTTGTCTTATCACTGCAGTTTAAGGGACTTAACAAAAAGCTTCTCGTTTACATTTACTCTCATATTCTGTTTATTTAGATTATTGTCAAATCAATCGGAAATCATTTCAATTTATATTTACTCTCACACATGTAAGTAATTACATAAAGAAACTAAAAAAAGGCTAAACTAATGTAAGTCAATAAGGTAAAACAAAATGACCATTAAAAGCATGCACATATTATTTATTATTATTGTATTTTTACATTTTGCCTACTAGTTCTGAAAAGTAGTTTATAATTTTGAAATTAAACAAATTGTTAAACAGATTTAAACATTTGTAAATTTCACAAAAAAACTGAAATCCTGTGAACTTCGTGGCAAAAAATAACCTAAATATAACCATTAGGGAACATCTTTTTTTCTTCATCTCTGCCTTTTTACAGACTCGTATATAGCAATATTGTTTCATGATCACTATTTTAAAAGTTCTCTCATTTACTAATTCTGTTTCCTTGTAGACTATTATTATCTATTGTGAAAGTACCAACTTAATTATTCCAAAATATCAAATGTGTCTGACATGATCGAGGTGGTTCTGATTGTGTCTCAGAGTAGATCAGGAGGTTTAAGATTTAACGCCTCACATTACCAGAACATTAAAACTGATCAAACTGGGACAAAAGTTTCTCTCAGATTGTCGTATAGATACTTTTATGGATTACTCATATAGTCATATGGATCATTTTTATGACAGATGGATGCTTGACAGATGGATGGTCAAAGCATTGGGTGTTGTATCATGAACTCCGACGTGCTTGCACTGTGGCTTTGTTGTTTTTGTTATTTTAAAATTTGTTTGTTTTTTTGCTTTTGTTATTTTACAACTGTACAAAATGGAATTGTGCAATACTGCTATTATATACGTATATAGTATTGTTATACTGCTTGCATTTCTGGTCTGCTGCATTTATATGCATATGAATGTAAGTCAAAGGAGTTAAAAGTGTAGTGTGACCGCACCTTAAGTGTTCCGCTAAAGAAACAAAGCCATATAGCATACATCTAGGATGGCAAGATTGAGTAAATTATAAGAGGTTTTTTTTGTATTAACTATTTCCTTTAAGACATAAGAAGTAACTTTTGTGTTCCAAAAACGAGCTTAGTTTACGAGCAAGTTTAAAAAGACAAATGATCATTTTCAGGTAAAATCTCATTTTAAATGCTTTAGAATTATATTACACTCGTATTCTAAAACAGATGTTTAGTGTAAAGTTTTTTGGATTTGCACAGACCTGTATAAAGCTCTAGCTCTTGTCTCATTGAGATTACAGACATCATAAGTGTGAGCTGTGGAGCATTTTCAGAAAACGCCTCTATCAGTCGAAGCATACAAAGATCATGGTTCAGGTTAACAGCCACACCCTCAGGGAACCGATCAGTGTGTTGAAGAAATCTGCATGTTGAAATCTCCACCAAACCTGAGTACCTGTAAAACAAGGTACTTGTCACAAGATAAAATAAAAGTAATAAATCATTTACAACAAGAGCATAAACCTGCTTTAAGTTCTAAGTGTTAATCATTTTAATTTAGTAATCGTTACAAGAAAAGAAACAAGAATTAAGAATCAAGTCACAGACCTGACATAAACTCCGAGCTGCACAACATGGAAGGCTTTAAGTAAATTATGCCTGTTTACATATTTCTCCACTTGTGTCTGAAGTTGCTCCAATGAATCAGTGTACCACAGCCAGCTAAACATCTGTACTAACACAGAAGATCCCAGCAACAGAAAGATCATCACAGCCATATACACATAATCCCCTGTCTGATAAAACGATACAACAGTCCAGACATCCAGCCCTATATCCACCAGGCAAGTTACCAATCCAAGCAAGGAAAGAATGTAATCCAAAAAACTGTAACGGAAAGGGAAGCTTTCCTCCATGATCCAGGGCAAAATAACTTGATTTAATGAATAAATGCTGTTGAGGACTAATGAAACAGAAAGTAAACATGCATTCCTCCGAAACACTCCACCCCCGTCATTTCAATTATCTGTCATGTATAAGACTTAGTCAATGAATAACAACTCTGAAACATGTGACTAACCTCATACCTTAATAACTTTTAAAATTTCAAAAACGTGCTCTCTTTCCTTTAACATGTGTGTCAGAAAGCAGATGATTTACAGGAAAGCTGTGGGAAAGTATAAGAGTGATTAAAACTAAATCTAAAGAGATAATAACATTAACCCTCTGTGGCAATTTGTGGCCTCCTGTTTTAGTTTTTCTGAATAAAGTGAGATGTCCAATGCTGGTTTGCTTTGATCTGACAGGTCATTAGTCCATAATAATAAAAACTATACCTTGAGGTGAAATTTAATCATATTATTCATAATATATTGTATATACTGTATTCTTTTAAAATCTGCTTAGCCTGGAAACAACTCCTAACAAGATCAGATTAGAGACAGACATCCTGCACCTGTGCATGGGAGTGTGGGTGTCAGACAATATATTGACGTCATCAACTTTATCACTCTAAATTTCGATGCTAGTTTCGAGGTTTTAAGGATTTTCCTGGCACACACACAAAGCAACTGTTTCTAGCTGTCTCTAAGTGAATCTGTTTAATTTTGTCCCTTTTTCCACCACAACCTTTTTACTCGTCACACCATAACCTTTAAAATGATACCAAACATGAAAATGGAAACTCAGTGACATTATATTGTATGTTGCACATATATATTCTGTAAGCTCCAATGATCTGAAGCTAGAGGGAGGGAGGAGAGTGAGAGGGAAAAAAGGAAGGCAGAGATAATTCGGGGTATCAGTGCCACATGGGGGGAAGCAAAGAACCATATCCTGGGAACGAACATCAAACTGTGATTTTTTGTTCCCACAAATAAACCCAGCACTGATCACTAGACCAGCTACCTTATAATTTTACACTAGTCTCCCAGGAGAGACACCAAACATTACCTCATGCCAGTGGCAGCAACTGAGAAAAGACACATTTATCAATTTGGAAGCGATGTGCATCAGGTTTATTCAATTAGTCTGATTATATTTATTTAAACTGTTAAATTCTGTTTCAATAAATGATATTAAAAAGTGTGTTTTGATATTTGAAGGCTGGTTACTGCCGCTAGTACACTCCAGTCCAGCCAACCACTGAGTTAAATAGAGCTTCTTCTTCTACTTTTACTTTAATTAATTACACTATTAATTATTGGTGATGTGGCTATGGTTAAATTAAATAAAGGACAGATGCACAATAATACATTTTATTATTTGGAGTGAGACCGGGAGGGCTGTGTCAAGGTCAGAGCTTGAGCTGGCTCGATGGAGCTGCAAGCAGTAAAACATAAACAATAATTTAAATGCTGCTAATACAGTCAATCATGTACCCTCACTCACACAATGTTTTCTATAGTTTACTGTCTGTTCTGTAGGTTTGTTTTGTGTATGTACTGGTTATTTAGTACAGGTTGTTTGCACTTGTCTCTAATGCCTTCATGTCTGCACTTTGTGACACTCTTTGTGATGTTTGCACTGTGATTGTACCTTAGTACTGTGATTGTACCATAGTACAATCACAGATAGTCTTATGTCGCACCATGGTCCTGGAGGAACGTTGTTTCATTCCACTATGTACTGCACCTGCTGTATATGGTTGAATAACCATAATAAACTTCTGACAGACTTCTGACTTCTGCATTTGTTTGCAAAATGCTGGTTTGTTTGTTTAGTTTATGCACAGTTTTAGCTCCATAGACATATATCAGAGCAGGCGCGCATACACTCATACACGCACACACACAATTAAAATCATTCAGTTATTGCAAACCATTTTGATATGCACATCTGCCATATTTCGATAGAAATATTGCACATTATTAGTCCTACTAAATAAATGAAATATGACGCATTGTAGAGTGCATGCTCTCTTAAGTAAATTATTTAGAATTATATTTTCCATTTAATTCAAATAAATATTTAATAAAAAACGAATACTTAAAAAAAACAAATGTGGGGACGGTGTCACGGTGGAAAAGTGATATCACCGGTGTTGCGTCTTAAAACCGGTAACACTGTCAACACCGTCTATCTTGGCAAGCCTATTCAGTAATTCAGCTCCTATGTAAAGGATAGAAAGCGCGTCCCGCATTAAAACAACACGCTGTGTGGTCTGTCTGTTACGTGCCTCACACGCAGAATCCGGCTGAAACTCACACAGACAAAGTTTTGTGAGGAAAAGGTCTGATTCAAGAACTTCAGAGGAAGCGAAACGGGTAAGTTCAGTGTCTGTGTGTGTCTTCTGTAATGTTTCTGTCAGAAGAAGCATCATTATTAATAATAATAACTGTCGAGAGCTTTATAATTGTACCGTAAATGAGCGCACT